>CAEGAD010096614.1:0-51972 GCA_903067055.1 Poeciliopsis paucimaculata | reverse complement strand
ATGTGTGTTTGTGTATATATATTTAAAAAAAAATCATTTTTAACTTTGATAAAAAATTAATTCAATTTGTCTATGTGAGAAGCCTCCAGCAATATAATAACTTAACGATCTATTTCTAATAATTAAAATTTTATGTAAATGAGTGGGATTCATTTTAGGTTTTATTTCAGTGTTTTTAAAAATAAATAAATGAGAATTCACAATATAAATTTTTGTTCTCATAAATTTAATATGCACGTTAGTAATGCATCAACATTACCAACATCATAAATCAATTTCAGTGTAACCAAAAACACAGAAATCCCCCCCCCCGTGGTTTAAATCTTAAACCAACATCTTAATTGATGCCACTTTACACTCTTAAATTAATACATTTGTTTATTAAAATTGGTCAAATGAACAGCTTTGCTTGTTTTAATCAAAACATAAGCCTACGTCTCCCTTATCTACAATGATTTCTGCATTTTTCAACAGTTTACACTTGTGGGATGATTTTTTGGTTTATGAGTACAACACAACAGTGGAAAGTGTTCCACACTATGTAGCTGATTTTATTTAATCAATCTTCTGATCTTCGGGGGGTTAATAAATGAAGGCACTCATTTGATGGTGATTAGATAATCACATTTGCTGGCTGGGGTGAGGAAAAATAATCAAAAAGTGTTAAATTGGTCCCAGTAAACACCAGCCACAGTCATATCGACTCAAGGGTAAAATTAGCCACACAATTGTTTAAACGTCCCTCAGTAGGTTGCCTGTAAAAGTAATTTTTGTGATCCAAGCTTCTGATTTCTTTGTAGAAACCAGCATCACGACATATGAAGAGAAACTGCATAAACATCTAATCTCAACACTTCCTGTTGCAGTAGAATCATCACAAACATTGTGATAGACAGGGATGTCGACTTAACTTTCAATGAGCCTGCCATAACATTCCTCCATTTTGTAGCTCATAGCTAAATTTTTTTTGTTTACATTCACCTCAACAGAATTTTGGTTTATAAGATTTTTTGTCTAACATTTCTGCATGATCTTGCATCAAAAATTCAGAAAATGGTATGATTCAATTCTACAAAATGTACAAGCACTGCACATTTCCTTTTAAAACATATCGCTTGTTTTTTTACATCATGATATTTATATGGAGTTTTGCTCTTAAGAAGGAAATTAGGCATTCGTTTTACTGTCTTCACCGATTCTCGTGCAAAATCCCATCAGGCTGTGGTCCACCTCCAGCTTCACACCGGTGTCTCCGTCCGCTTCTTATCTACCTGGAAGGAGTTCTCCGACCACATCACCATGACGACCAAAGCGGTCGCCGAGGCCCCCTTCAAGTGAGCAATCCGGAGCCCTTTTTGCTCATCGCATCTCGGCTCGGCGCCGCCTCTGCTGGATCACGCGGTCACTTCCCACACTCCTCTCGGTTTGTTTTCAGGCGAGCGCGAGAGCAGACCGGCTTCTCCTTTTACCTGGAGAGCGAGTGGGCGGGAGGCCAGCGGGTGGACAAAGCTGGGAAGGGCCTGCTGCAGGCGTGGAAGAGACAGATCCAGCAGTTCAACAGAGTGAGCTCAGACGTAGCGGCTGCCATCTTGGCAGCTTATCCTTCCCCGCAGCTGCTCAAGAAGGTATGCAGTCACCTCTCAAGCATTTCAACAGGCTGAGATTCAATCTTGGCAACCATTTTTACATGCAGCCATTAAGATTAATTAAATTTTCCTCTAGATTTTGTACTGAGAAGAGTAAACAAAAAATTTGTCATTTAGGAAGATATAATCTAAGCGTCGTTCCTGCCTGTTACAGTTTGGGATGAACAAACAAACAAACAAAAAATGCAGATATGAAGCTTGTCCACAACAAATCTGCAGGTAATTTGCTTGAGATGAGCAAATATGTAAATGTTTTTCAACAAACAATCAAAAGCATTCTGCCAAATGATTCTTATTATCTGCTACAGTGGGCATTCAGCTTAGCAATTAGAGCAAATGAAACGGTGCCAGGTTGCCAATTCTTGTGGGGTTTTTTTTCAATGCAATCAATAGCAGAAGTAAGAAATTTATAAAAAGCAGGACAATATTGAAATGAAAGTTGACTCTCATTACTGTATAGTTCAGATTTTTTTGTGTTGCGTTCTTTAAAGTAGGTGTTAGGAGTCAGTATCTTACCAGTCTAGGTAGAGCTAATGTCTGCAATGCGAACCAACTCGGAAAAGCAGTAATGTTCGATTGCTTCAGTGAAAAGCTTTTTACATTTTAATTAATTTACATCTGCTGGCACAACATGGCATCCTGGAGAATACAAAACATAAATGTGATGCATAATTATTTTATGAAATACTGAAGATACTTTGTAAAAAAATAAATAAAATTGTTTAAGAATTTTGTATTTATTGGTGGATTTCATTCAATGAAGTCGAAGTCCTGTTTCAAAACTAATGATTTGGAGGTTTTATGGCGTATGATTCCATAGCTCACTCTGCATTTTCTTCTGTTGATTGGAAAAATCTGAAAAATATCTTTAGAGTTTAACAAGTCCCCATCCTTGAGCTATGAAATAAAAATAGTTTTATGTCACATCTGTGACGTTCTTTATTTTTCTTGTGACAATATAAAACTGCCCATGTGACCTTTATGTAACTGTAACCTCTGAGATATCCTTTCTGAAAGCTAATAATCTCCCTGTGTGTTCACAGGCGTACAGCCAGTGCAGGACCGAGAACGAGAAGCTCTCTCTTCTGTCTGACCTTCTGATCCGCAGAGGAGAAGGCGTCACCTCCACAACCCGTCGGGTCGGTCCGGAGCTTTCCAAACGTCTTTTCCTCCTGATGCATTCCCGTGATCCCGAGCAGAATCTGGACGCCAGCCTTTAAACTCTTTGAACCGAAACTTTGCTGTAACCCAAATCAAAAGTTTGAGGTCCGACTAGTTAGTTTACTCATGCAGATTTTGATGCAATAAAGTTTTTATACAACCCCAGGTTTAGGGCGACTGTGGCTGTATGGCAGAGTAGTCGTCTTGCGATCGTACGGTTGTAGGTTCGACACCAGCTTCCTCCTGCCACATGTCAATGTGCCTCTGGGCAAGGCACTTAACCCTGAATTGCCTACCGGTCTGCGTATGTGTGTGTGTTTGAGTGCGAATGGGTGAGTGTGACTCTAGTACGAAGTGCTTTGAGTGGTCAAAATGACTTGAAAAGCAGTATATAAGTTCAGTCCATTTACCATTTTACCTCCACTCCTCTTTTTTTTATTTTTTTATTATTATTATTTTTTTTAATGTTACTCCATTCCGAAAAAGTTTTTTTTTTTTTTTTTTTTTTTTTGTTAATCAGATTATCTAATCCACAATCCCTGTTAGAAATGATGCAAAATGAAAATCAGTAGACAGACCAACACATTAAGTTATGTGGAAATTTTAGGTATTTTAAAGATCAAAATGAAGATAACTGATACAAATCACGTAATGACAAAATCAGGAAAAAGAAACATTTTCCAAAATCAATTTCTTTCAATATGAGACTAAAAAAAATTCATGTCTGGTGAATTTCTAGGTTAAATAAGCTTGTTCTCCCTTCAGTGAAGAGTAGCAATACCTCATAATAAAATTACTCAAGTAAAATTTAAAAGTACAGTATAGCAAAAATTGTACTCAAAGTATTTTTACCCCCCATTACGTTACTCGAGTAAATGCAACTGAGTAAATGTAACCCAACTCTGTCTACAAGGTAGCTGAAAATTGATCAAGGTATTGTGAAGGTCCAATCAAAGTCCAGAGCTTAACCTTATTGAAACACCAACAAACCAAATGAAACAAAAGCAGTCCATGTCCTCGATTCTACCATCTTGTCCTCCTCTGTGTTTAGGTTCCACCCGGACACTGGCAGTCATAAAGATGTTGTCCCCTCCTTCCTGATTTAATCAGGTGCTGTGGGCACTGAAACATATCCCTCCCCATGTGTTTTAAAGGCCGTTCAACTGGTCTGCCTGTGTCAATGAACTCGTCCCCCTTCTCCGGTGCCTGCTACCTGCGTGCGTCGAGCCTTGTTTGCGTTGGGCCGGGGTACAAAGCCGCCACTGATCCGCTCCACTTTGTTTCGCAATGCCCCACGGCTCATTTCCACTGCATTAGCGAAAATGGAACCTGACCAAGGACTGACACGAGCCTGGAACAGAGAGGGGGGGAAAAAAAGATAAAAAAAGAGTGGGAGAGACATGGATGGGTAACGAGCTGTTAAATGGGCTTAAAGAGATGAGCAACACGCCTCACACACAGCAGACACACACTGTGGTGTCTGCTGTGTGGTTCATGTTGGAGGAAGGACCACGACGCAGGGGGAAGCGGTAGAGGCCTTTATTATTTATTCCTTCACAAGAATACTTTGATCATAATTATGTGTATGTGGTAAGGCAATGAAACTCACGAGAAAAAAATAGAAAACAGAAGCTAGCGAGAGATTTAAAGGAACTTCTTAAAACTCTGCTCTACGAGAATGTGACGCTCGCCCAGTCCAGAAATACACATGTCGCGTTATCTGGTTTTCTCTAAATCGCTTGTAGGAGCGGGTGTGTGCATGCATAGATGTTTGCCTCTGTGTCGCCTTGTGATTGACTGGAGACTGGTCCAGGGTGTATACTGACACTAAGCCAACTAGTGTTGGAAACACTCACCAGCCCATGTGATCCTGCCAAGATAAGCAGACTTCGAGTAGATGGATGAAGAAGCCGATGTGTCTAATCATTAACGTGCCCTTTTTTTGTTTACAAAAGCCATCAAAGTCTTTTAACTGGCTCATTGAACAGTTTACTTATATTCTAGAAAGACGGATCCACAATCTGCTGAATCTGTTCTTTGACTATTGGAGACTGGCAACAGTCCCTAACACCGTTACTCTACCACTTAGGGTTTCAGATGTTGCTTGAGGTACATCAGTTTCTATCAAATCATTTACATACCAGTCATTTGTCTATATGTGTGCCAAATTACACTCAACAAACTAGCACGTCTGCTTTACACGTGTACAATCTCTGTTCCAGTGGTCCCTTTGTTATCCCACAAAAAATAATCAAATAATTTTTAAAACTTTTATTTTTTTGCAGCAAATTCTTAGTCAGGGTTCAAAAATAGGCAGGAATAATGACGATTTGTTGGGTTAATTTTTCTGTTTATGTTTTAAAATTCAGTGAATTACTCCAGTGTGGAATAGTCCAGGTACAACCATTTAACGCACACAAACACATCAGCTTTGGTCATTAATTTCTGCTGTTCATGTCAACATTTAAAAAGCTTTGAAATAATCTAGAATCGGCCATGACTTTAAATATCAGAGGTTGCCAACTTTCTGCAGTCAGTAGCTACAGACTTCCAGACTTCATGGGTCCATCGTATTAGCTCAGCACATAGGGAGCTTTATAAACTTTTCCACAGCATTTATAAAGAGTGAAGAGTCAAACCGCTTTCTGGACATGTGGTGTAAATGGTATTATATTGCTGTTTGGAAGGAGTTGGGTTCTTGGTTTCATTGGAGTAAAACCATTAATGTTTTGCCATTTTGAACAACTTTGTATGGGAGTAGTTGGGGGATGAATCCTTCTTGTCTTTGTACCAGGGTACAATTGTTTATGTCATAAAGACATAAATGAGTGAGTTCGGTGTGTCAGAACTTCACTGATATGCAGAGTTTTGAGTTTGAGATGAGTTATATCGAGCACTTTGATGGCCAAGTGTTCCTCCGACTTTGATATGTGTGGCGATGTGAATCCTGAAGTTCATTTAAACACTGGATTGTTAAGAGGGCCAAAGATTATTGCCCTGCAGTGTTTAAGCTCAGTGTATTTACCACTAATTTCCTGCTGGGGTGGGTGAGTGGGTGGTGAGAGCGTGGACGTCAAAGATCCATAAACTCCCCGTCGTCTGCATATAACAAGAAAATAAGTACATTCACTTATATCTGGGATAACTGACTCATCACTGAGTCCGTAGGCTCTCCGTACCTGACTTCTATGAAGAGCAGACAGAAGACTGTGTGCTTTACCACATGCTGTGGCTGGGATGTGTAATTAGTTGCAGCATCGTTGCCCTGAGGCTGATGTTACATCAGTCATGCAGGAGTAGCAGTAGTGCTCCTGCAGATACCAGAGTCTGCATTCAAGTTCAAAAATAAACAAAGCAAAAGCTTTATGGCACCTATGTTTCCCTGAACTGGAGGGGGTCTCGCGTGGAGCATCTGTTTACTTCTGAACACGTCGGCAGGAGAAATTAAAGAAAATGAAGTGTGAATAAATATCTCAGCCGCAGTAAAACTGTTTTCCCCCCACTCAGTCTGTTTGATGTTAAATAAGGGAAGAGACTCCTGCTAAGAACAGAAGAGTAATGGGTTCCCTTCACCGCTTGTCTGAGCTCTTAATCAAAAGATATTGCGCTATCCGACCCGAAAGTTTATTGTAAAGGCTTAATCTGTAATGATAACATTTTAAGAAAGCTTCATAAAACCTCCACCTTTTAAATGAATGGGACGAAATAAAAAAACAAAGTGAAAAGCAGTGACATCCTCCAAGAAACGCTGGGCAGCATGATTGTGCCACTGGGGGGCAGAGATGCACCGCGACCAAACAGAGGCGGTCTGAAACAGAGTCAGATGGCGGATGATAGAAAAACATGAGTCTGTGACAGGATTTTGGAGACTGGATAAATGATCAGGCAGGC
Organism: Poeciliopsis paucimaculata; assembly: GCA_903067055.1. Classification (NCBI taxonomy): domain Eukaryota; kingdom Metazoa; phylum Chordata; class Actinopteri; order Cyprinodontiformes; family Poeciliidae; genus Poeciliopsis; species Poeciliopsis paucimaculata. The sequence goes on along the minus strand of CAEGAD010096614.1, from coordinate 45,274 downwards.
GGAAAATGTATCATGTAAACCAAAGGACTGGAGAAGGGTAAATATTCAGAGATAAGAGTTCTGGAGAATTTGATAAATGGCGCTGATAAGTTTGGTAGGATTTCCTCCTTGCTAAGATAAGATTTCAAAGTGAAGGGCGTGTCAGCCGGTGTTTTGTTCCCATGTGGGAGACGTCTAATGTCTGGTGACTTGGCTGGCTTTTAGCTGTTTGGAGTGGCAGGAGAGGGAGGTGTCGGCATGGATTATCATGAAACAGATCCTTCAGAACCTGCTGTCTGCCCCATTAATAATGCATCACCATGAAGTGTGATAGAATTTCACAATATCAGAAGGGAATAGGCTCGCTCCGTGTGTCGGTGCAGGAGGTCGGTGTATCTGTGTTCTGTGTACCAAGATAACCAGATAAAAGACAGAAGTTTATCGTCTCTCTTTCTCTCTCTTTTTAAAAAAAATAGATTTATGGCATTTTAAGCCTTCTGCCATGGAGAGGAATAAATTATACAGCAATTACAATGAATGTCAGTCAGTTTTAGAAATGAGTTTTATAAAACTGTCTGTCCAAGTGTTGACCTTCCATCGGACTGATCAAAACTGCAGGATACAAAACAATTCATCAGCTATACAAATGTGTTGCTATATCCACAGTGTGATGATAGTATCAGGAAGTCATTGTCATGTCTTCCATAAAAGACATGGCGATGACAAAAAACTATTAGCCTACAGCATCGAGAAAAGGTAGAGGGTGTCTTCACTACCAATCGTTTGTTAGACAGTTCGATTGGGGTTCAAAGTTGCAACATTTCTTCAGCTGGTATGGCTCACTGTCATATTGCACTGTGTCTACCGATCCAAACTCTTTGGAAAATCCGTGCCTCCCACCATGCCTGTGGTGGCGCTGTGCTAAGAGCCACTGATGGAAGCAACACTAAAAACCTCTGAAGAAGACATGAGAACAAGTTCCTTCACAAAATGTAATAAAAAAATGGAATAGTATCAGATTTTAGCAGTTGTAGGATTTCTTTTTTTTTTTGTCTTTGGTATAAGACCACAAGTCAGTTCTCCCGCTAGAGTTGGACTCTCGTGTTTGTCTAGGTTTCATTTAGCTAGAATACCCTGCGTTGTAGTTCGCATCGGGCTTTTGGAGGGGTTTGCATCCACATATGCATTTGAACCGCATGTACGGTTAGACGTACGTTTGTAGGTAGACCAGGTTTCCCTTTTTTGAGTTCAATTGCACATTTGCACCTTCCCAAACAAGCCAGACTTTCTAGACAGACAAACAAGAGTTCTATTAAAGCGCACTAGTTTTGAGGCACAGTTGCCAAGGTCCTGAGGAAGGACGTACTGTTGGACTAAAACGCTGGACGTCCATCCGTCGGGATTTCTGGACCCACCAGGCCAGTGTTCCAAAGAAAAGATCCATAAAAGGAAGAAAAGATCCATAAAAGGAAGGAAACATGAGAAATCTGAAAAAAAAAAATTGCTATTGCTATTGAGATTTCCATTTAAACCGGAGATATTAAGAGTAGCAAATAGTGAAATAAATGAAGCTGATCGGAAACAGCAACAACCATATCAATGACTTTCAGATAACCATAGACACAGCGACAAAAATCTCTTCATCCGCAAATGAGTGTGAGCCAAGTAAAAAGGGTTTATTTAAATAAACATAGATAAGTGGAAAATAAATAATGATATGCAAATGGATAATGGGTACCAAATGGCAGCAATTTAACAAGTAATGGGACAAATGATGTATAAGCATAAAGTGCCTGAAGAAAGAAAGATTATGCAATACAATGAACATAATAACGTGAAATTTCTAACAGACAATGCTCCATAATTAATTACAACACAAATATAATTAGCATTCAAGCAAGAAGGCGTGCAAATATTAAAAAATCAAATTTTGAAAGCACAGGAGCAAGTAAACAGCACATGTTTTTGAACACGCTGACCTGGAAGCAGCCTTTTGGCTCTCCAGGGATCCCATCGACGTCCTGGTCCAGATGTTGATGTCGAAACTGCGCTGACTCTCTGTCTCTGCTGGCCTGCAGTGCAGCACTGCCAAAGCCGCAATTGGCAGAATAGTTGATGCGCTTAGTGAAAGAGATGATTGCAGCCTCTTATAGGAAGAATAATTCCCACCAAGTAGCCAGGGGCAAGTTAGGCTTTGCTGGCCTGGAGGGTTTTTCTTTTGCTGGGCTGCTGGTGCAACAGAGGTGTCATAAAAGGAATCCAGCTGAAACTGAAAACAAGATCCAGTTTAAGGTTGTAACTATATTTCTCAGAAAATGAAAAAAAAAAAAAAAAAGTATTTTTATAAAGATTTTGCGCAGTGTTTTTATTCGGAGAAAAGCTTAAATTGATACAAAACTTCATGCTGCCATCAATAACATCGACATACAGAGCAAGACTGTTTTGATCATGGCTCGAACCAAGCCATATATCCCACAACATTACTTAGTGCTTCTTCCAGCATCATTTCTTGAACCCCTTCGACAAAAAGGTCAAACACGATGCTTGCTCCGTGTGTTTTCTGTGCTTTCCCGTTACATTCTGCCCGATTTCCAACAGTTCCAAAAGAATTATTGTGCTGACTTGTATTTCTTGAGCATAACAAAGAAATATAACCAACAAATCCACACGCAATATTTTCTGACAGCTTGAACCTAACCAGTGCGGAGGGAGACTGAAACAAAACAAGAAAGTGGAACAAAACACAAAAAAAAGACCTTAGGCTAAACTCTTTTTTTCTCTGACAAAAAACTTTTGATAAAAACGTTATTTTTCTGCTTAGCTTTTGCATTGGCTTCTTTGTATCCCGGAAGTTACTTCATGCATGTCTCAAAGGCCTCGGTGCCTTTAACTAACCGGTGGATTATCCATCACCAGGGGACGAGTGGCAGTTCATCCGACCTAGCTGCAGAGTACTGACTCGACTTGAGAGACGGCAGAGAGAAAGAGAAATTATTCAATATTTGCTTAATATTAACGAAATCGGTGAGTAAATAGAACCCAACCTTTAGGATCTTTTGGTTTCTGACCAGGGTTTGTTTACTTTACGAGACACAGTGCGGCTTCGCTCCCCGACCGCTTTAACAATTTATGGCTTGTGATGAAACATGCCAAATGTGATCTTCTACAACTAGAGACTTGTAAATAAAACATTTCCGGTCAAAACTGCATACTCCGCTGACATTATTTTGCCCGTGTGCTAAAAACCCCATTAAGTGAGACAAAACTGGCAAAAAATAGTGCAAGAAAAACAGGATGTTTGATTTTATGATGTAAGAAGAAAACAGTGGACCTCACCTTTTCTATGAATTCTATATTAGACATGAGTCAAAACAATGTTCCTGCATAAAAAATTTAAAGCTCTGGAATTTTTTTTTTCAGATGACATGAAGGTGAATTGCGAAACATCCCGACTCTCAAAGTGTCACAGTAGTTCAAGCAAATAGCACATTGACAGGCAAAGCGGCGACTGCAGCTCGGGTCGAGAACCTCATTGAGGAAAGAGTAGATTTGCTAAACTGGGCCAATGGTTTCTTTAAAAAGCACAGATTCCTGATTAGTGTGTTTATTGCCACCATTAGATATTCTTTAAAATAATTATTTCAATCAACACCATTGAAGCCACAGTGTGTAGCTTTTGTAAAAAAAAAAAGAAAAGAAATTGCATTTTACTTGTTTGTTTAAAACTGTCACTATGTCGTGACTGTACAGTTTCAGACAGATAATCTATGAAAAAAAATCAAGGTACTATATTGAGCTTGAATTTGCTAAATCAAGCTTAGTACCTTGATTTAAAATGCAAGCTACATCGCATCTTAAAATGCACCGTTCCCGGTCATAAACACCCAGTCAGATCCAGGAGGGAAGGCCTGATTGACAGCGTTAGGCTCCTCCTCCTGGCTCTGATTGGTTGTTTCTGTCCAAGGACTGGATTTCTGCAGTTAGCACTGGCAGCCTACAGAGGAGCTAACTTTTTTTTTTCTCAGATCATCTGTCTTATACTATAGTGACAAAGCGATAACTTAAAAAAAATATAAAAACATACATATATATATATATATATATATGTATATATACATATATATATGTATGTATGTATATATATATATATGTATATATATATATATATTTATTATTCATTTATTTTTTTAATAAAAGTTACATACTGTCACTGTAATGCACAAAAAAAGGGAAACATTATTTCTCATGGAAAGACCTGGAAAGACATGGAATCACTTGAACAGAACCTGTCTGACAGCATGAAGTAGACGTTACTTCATGCTGTCAGATATGATGGGCTTGTAACAGCCCATCATATAAAGAAATACAAGAAGAGAGGAGACATTTCTAAGGCTTTGGGATTCAGAGTGCAAACCATAATCCACAAATGCAGAAAACATGGAACAATAGAACATTTCCATGAGTGGAGGGAAGTAAGGGTGGCACACCAGCTGTGAAGTTTAAATGTGACCAAAACCCCCCCCCAAAACAACAAAATCCCCATTTCCACACCACTGATCATATGACTTATTTTCAAACTGGGCTAGACAGGTGGCACTGACCCAAAATATTCTCTCTAGGCCTCTCTTTAAAGATATGGGACCCTTCCACCTAACAACAACCTCGTGATGACAGCTGTATTCAAACTCGGAGGCAGCCACATTCAAACGGAGCCAAGAAACTGTTATATTTTGGGTAGACGCATGTAAATAAATGGAAACAAACACAAAGACGCGCGCCTTTAACATGCACACACCCCGGCGCCGAGCGCTTTCAATCCCCTGTCATTTGATTGCCACTACGCCGTCTTTACTATGTCAACGCCTGGCTTGCCTTCAGCAGAATGAGCGCCTTTCCCAGATTCCCTTTCAAACGAGACACAGCAGCTCCTCGGATCTGAAGTGGCTTGCTCCCCACAGTCCTCGAGAAGCATGGCAGAGTGTGACGTGTCCTTGAAGTGATGTCTACGGCCTCCTCTGTAGCCGTCTGCAAGCTGTTCCGCTGCTGGACACGGCTCCCCTCTTTATGCAAGCGCACGGCCGCGCACGGCAAACAGGGGGTGCGGGGGGGAAACAAGTGGTTCTGCCCTAACAGGGAGATGAAGACGCAAAACAAAGGAAAGCCGAGATGACAGTAGAAACGGAGAGGAAAAAGGGGAGTTTTGCCTTGTGTCGTCTTTCCTCTGCCTCTTGTCAGCCCGACATTCCTCCTCAGAGAACCGCGGATGGGTAAGACAAGGGAAACGAGGAGAAAATCGTGACGGAGAAACAACAGCAGAAACTGGTGTTCCTCCGCTCCCTCCGTCAACAGCTCAAATTGATGGCTCACAATCTGCATCCTTCACACACCACACGTTGGGTGAGCCAGAGTTGATGGAAGCTGTTAAAGAAAGTTTCTTTATTTCCCCTTAATAGCAGATTTTACTTATTCATATTCGCCCCCCTTTGATTAGCGCAGACAAGGGAGATCTCACAAGGAACTCCATTATTGTCCTGCTTTTCTCAAACAGACCTGATGTGGCTTTTGGCTCTACGTTCTGTCGAGGCACCGGCGTTACTCCCAGGACGATCTACTCCAATGGCCGACGCTTTGATTTGTCTGCCAGTGGAATCCTTGGAAGCCCTGATGTGGCCTTAAATCTGAGGTGCCCTTAATAATTGATTAGCGAATAACTGTCAGCCCATGATGTTCTACTCTCAGGCAGAAGACTCTCTTCGGTCTAATCCCATTTCATTTATGTCCCCCCTCCTCTGTAGTTGTGAAGCCAGTCCTCCTGTGGCCCTCTGGAGCTTTACGGTTTTTTTAAGGGCCGCATTTGAGACGAGAAGGAAGAAGGTGTGAGCTGCATGCGCAAATATACTCATAAATGTGAGTTTGTGGCCGTAAAAATGATGTTCATCACAAACTGTTCCAGAGAATTGCGTTTTCTAATATCACTGTTAAAAAAGTAAAATAAGAGTTACGCTTAGTTTGTTAGTTCTTCATGTATCGCTTTTAAGCATGCATACTATGTATGTCAATGTTTTCCAGCAGACTTGTGATGGACTAGCTTTTTGAAAAAGCTTTGCTGTGGAATATTTCTGAAGTAACACTAGAAAATATGAATTTTTTTAACCTTAGTCTTCTGTTTCATGGTACTATCTCATCAGTTAAAAAAAACAACAACTAAACAACAACAAATGGGTATGAATCTCACAAAAGTGATACTTCCTGTAATCTACAAGTTAGTAGGTTGTTGCTTTTTTCTGTTAAGAGTACAAGCATAGTAATAGTGACATATTCCAACAGGTGCTTCCTACGTCCAAGATTAAATAATTCTTCTTTGCATTGTGAGGAGAGAACAACTGAAGAGCTGCTGCGCCTCACAAGCATCGGAAAATCTTGATGGCATCGGCAAAATTCAAAATAACTCCCTAAATTTTACAAAAAGGTTTCTACGCTCGCTCGAGGTGGTTTTTGGACTTTCCGGGAAAAGACTTGATGCGCCAAACAGGAGATAGAAACACGTTTGCTGAAGAAGTTCTGACGTTGCGGTCGTTCCCGTCCACATGTGGAGGGTCTGTGCCTTAACAGAGGCACAAAAGTCGAAAACATGTCAAAGTCGAAACCTTCAGCGTGAAAGGGAAGACTCTCCCCATTTTTCTGATCTGAGCTGTTTGATCCGTGCTCCATCTTGTTTATTACACCTGTGCGTAATGTCAACGTCTGGCAAAATCATGCTAAGCAAAGAGCAGCTGATTTGCTTCCAAAAATGATGGACGCCTAATTCGCCTTTTCTTTTATTTTCTACATTTTTACAGGTTCGCTCAAAATTCACACAACAGTTGGATGGAAACATAACTAGAGATGAGCTACTGCCTTTATATAATCATCTCTATTTGCTTTGTGAATTAGAACCGCCGCCACATGCTGTGCAGTATAATACAGTTGAGGTCAGAGAGTATCTCCACCGTATTGAGGTACTCTCCGACCTCAATACGGTTGAGGTCAAAGCATTTTATGTAAAGTGCTTTAGGCTATTAATATTAGAACTCCTCAAATTAAATTAAAAAAAGGGCGCAAATGAATTAAACCGACGGCGGAGTGTTTGGTGGCAGAACCGTTGCTTTCAGGTTTGCTATGTGTGGGGCTGGGGAGGGGGAAAGATCGCAAACGAAAAAGGGAACGACACTACTTGAATGTGTGACAGTGACTGCTCTATCCACCCATTAACAGACTTAAAGAACGACCTGACATTGCTGTGTAGCTGCACAGCTACTTAGGTTAAGCTAATGATTGGATATGTTTTAAGATTTACAGCCTCAGCTTGCACCAGTCCCCTATGATTGAACACTACATGAGGCTAAGGAGTCAACAGCTCCCGCCTAACGCCTTCCAATGAGGTTTTACGCTTCATAAAAGCTTGAACAAATGGTACGGAGAGCAGCCTTGGCCACTGGTGTTACTCTATTAGCACTCGCTTTGCCTCGGCCCCCGTTTACTCCTCATTACCCATATAGTGCATTAAGATCCATCTCTCCGGCTGACTTCTCATTTCAGCCGTCACCCAATGACAGCTGGCAAAAAATAGAAAGCAAAACAACGGAAACAAAAGGGGGAGGAAAAAAGCTCGTAACGCTAGTAATCGGCGGGGGAATTTTTACAGTTCTCGACCACACTTCGATGTCGACTGAAAGAAAAGTAATGAGATGATTATGAAACACAAATTTGCTTGTATTGCTGCCATTAAGTTGGGTAATGTTGTCGTTTTCCCTACAGCGTTGGATGTCTAATTTTTATAGAAAGCACAAAGTGTATGCGAAAGAAAAAAAAATTAAATAAAAAAATCTAAATGAAAAGTAATTTTCCGTCTGCCAGCCCAGCACTGGCTTCTATGTGTGACAAGAGTGAGTGCAGGAGAGTGATACGGGCTGCCATATGACTTCAGGCTTCAGTACCACTTTTGAAATGACCCTGATAGAAAAGAAATAGCAATCAGTTGTGGAGAGGCTACCTCAGCTCAGGTGTGACTGAATGGAGTCTTTAGGTCCAATGATTTCTTGTTCCTTTCCGGCTGCTCTTCATAGCCAGAGAGCCACAGGAAATCATTTTAAAGTGAAACCGGTAATGAAATTCATTTTTCAGACCTCAAATTTGAGTTTCAAGTTTGTTCTGTGGGCTTATTTAACTTCAGCCTGTATCAACAAACCTAAGTGGTCTTTAAGGACGGGGAATCTTAGAAATCGGCTGATAATATCGGTTCTAGTGCGATTGCGGTATCACTAGAGTGAGTATTTAGATCCATGAGACAATGTTAATGAGGTCTTCAGGCCAATTTACAGTTCACCGGTTCATTCGGTCCAACTACTAGCTCCAGTTGGACCCAATGCTCTTCCTAGATTGAAGCGCTGAGGTGTGTTTAAGAGTATTGCTAGGAAGTGATTTATCTGTTATCAACCCTTATTTTTTTTATTATACCAACCTATGAGACGCCAACAAATTAATGACATTATCATCATCCCAATTTGTACAAAGGCTTGGTAATATTTGCGTCTGTAAACTTAAAAGATGCACATTATTCTTAGATTTAGCAAACAGTAGAAATATTGGAAAGAAACAACTGCAGTACGCTAATATTTGGTTTCAACTTTGTAAATACGTCAAAAGTAACGTGGCTACTGTCTTAATTTATTTTATAATTTTTTCTCTCTTTTTTTATTTTTTATATTGAGCACTGACCCATGCTGCTGAAGCTTTACAGAAATGTCCATGTTTTATAAAAACATCCTGTACATGTCGCACCAAAGCGATGCCTTTGGTTTGTGTTGTCTACCTGAAAGAGGTCACATTTTCTCATTCAGTCGCTAGCTGGAGGGCAGACTAACCTTTTGCAAATAAAGGAAAAAAAAAGTTAGCCACGCAAAGTTCATGCGGACTGAATCGAAGAGTTCATATTCATCATCTCCGTCACATCATCGTCAGCGTGATCTTTTTTGGTGAATCACGACAACCCCAAAGACAAAATGCGGCCGCTAATTGCATCTGCTGTTAAAGCTAATGGAGTTCTGAAAATGTGATTAATCACATCTGAAGAGCTTTGTGGATAAAAAAAATAAGCAAAATAAAAAAAAACAAAAAACAGAAGTATGTTTGATGAAATGACATAAAAGCCGACGCTTTACTTCTGTTCTAACCTAGGCATTTATGCATGAGTTGTCATGTTTGTGCACCTGCTACCTTGGCATTGGTACAAACACTGCACTTTTCTTTCATCTGTATACATTCGCAAAGCAACTTTCAATAGCTTGTACAGCAAGAGTGCTCAGCAGTGATAAGAATGAATTTGCCTTGAGTGGATCTCTCCCCGGCAACAGTAACGATATGTTTGCTGAAATCAATCAAGAGCTTGGAGTCCAAGGTCTCTGTGGTTTACAATTTCCCTTTGATTTGATTTCTTTTATGTTTCTTTTTGAAGAGGAAGCCAGAGCTTGTCTATATTTGGGGGGAAATTATTGTGAGCCATCCAGAGGAGGTACCAGGCACTCATATCAAATGCACTCTGTCTGCGCACTGTTTCTTTAAAACAGCTCCCCACGTCAGATTGGAGCCAGCGGAGCTTTTGTGTGTGGATTAACCAAATTGCGTACATCATGGAGATAATTTTTGACACGACATATGAAAAAGTATGGCCACTTTTAAGACTTAAAAAGCAAAGTCAGAGAGACAAAGTACTGTTGTAGCTAAACCAGCAGGTGGCGATAACGTTGACTGTAATGTCAAAATTCAAAAGAATAAGACCAGGGCTAGGCGCTTTGCTGAAAATTTGTCTGAAAATCAAATTGTTTGGATTTTCATTAGTTATTTAACTTATTCAGTTTGTATCTGATGTGCAGTCACAAATAAATAAATGAATAGATAAATAAATAAAATACTTCTTTAATAAAAACAAGCTTGTCATAAAGTAGTCCTCCAACACATTCCATCATATCATTCATTCTCATGCGAACAATCCTGCTGTACCTCAGATGTATGATATCACATTTCTTACATATTATTTAAAACACTTGGCAATGATTGGTTGACCTCAGCATTGGTTTGTTCAAAAATGAATAGATGGAACAAAGTTTTAAAGAAACCAAACCCAACTGGACTAGCCAGGAGCCACCATGACTTTGTCATTCTTTGTAGCTATTGGCACAATATTTTCTTTTTTTTTTCTGTTTAGGCAAATTACTGAACGATTTATTGATTCATTTTTGTCAAACCTGAGAAGTGCGCAACTTTTTATGTGCGTCTTTGAATTAATTACCATGTTGAATCCACCAGACATGTGGTACTGTGAGTAAATCAAACTGGATCCTCTGAGGAATTGTCACGTTAAGAATACTTGCTTCTCAAATTTCTCATAATAGTCTTGTACTTAGACTAGAAAAATATCCTGCAACTCTAAATGAGAGCTTCAAAAAAAACCCATCCTCCTTTTGACATCTGAGAACCAAACAGGCTCTTGATAACTTTTAGGTCATTATAGAAATAACTCACATTTTATTCTAAACCTCAGACAAAATGAGTGTAGCTTAATAGCAGGAGGATTAGTCTTGCAGATAGTAATTTTACAGATAATTGTATATCTGTCTTCATTTCTTTAGTTTAGTTTATGAGTAGCAAGTAAATGTTGTTTGGTGTTAGATTGTTTTTCGTAATATGAGTTGTTTTCTTGTAAATTGTAGATTTCCAATTTGTGTTGTTTCAGTGAATATTAAGTATTAAAAGGAAATTTACTCGTTGCAGCAAAGTTAATGACTCGACGCAATTGCTGTCCTCTGTCACCACAGGCTCACTCTGGAGGAAGAATTGCTGTAAAGTCAATGACTTTATGCAACCAGCTGGGCTTCCTTAGATTAAAACAAAAGTTTTATTATTATTATTATATGTGTTTTTTTACCTCCTGGCATGAAAAAACTTAATTTTATCAGCATCAAATTATAACAGGGATAAAAATGCAATGTAAGTTTTTTAATTTGAAATTACTGTCAGACAAAAACAAAAATGAAAGGGAAATGAGGGGGGGGAGCCTTTTCTAAATGTAGATTTATAGTTTGGTCAAAGTCACAGGCTGTTTTTGGAGACTTTTCAATGTATTTTCACAAGATTTTTGCCTGATTGCATTTAGTTTACTATTTGTGACTAAAAATTTTGTGCATTAGTCTTGTGTAAACCCTTCAAATGGCATTTATTGTGATTTTCAAATAAACTGTTTCTCTTTATGAATTGTTTGCCTCAAGTTATAAAATTTTATTGGATGTTGGTTGATAAAAAATAGTTCACGTTTATGCTTTGAATATTACACTTCATTTCTCAATGCTGTGCTTTTGTTTAAAGACACCCAGAAGTAAATGAAGCTTCGAGTTCCTCAAATTGGCTTGGAACAAAGAGCGAAAACTTATAAAGATTTAATAGAGCAGGTTAAACTTGATCTGGGAAAACCACGTCTCAAGAGATTTATTGCGCAAGAGACGAAAACCTCCGGCCATGGGGCAAATAATTAGAACATTTTTGGAGTCAAAACAGGGTGAACGGTCAGACATAAAAGAAGCTGACATGAAAACAAGCAGAAGAGATAGGCGGACAAAGTAATGGTGTATGGAAATTACTGTCACGCTTCCTTTCTTTTATTACGAGCAAACGATTATTGGCTGGTGTCAGGATGGCAATTTAGTAAGTGTGGGAGATTAGTAACAACAACCAAGGGGGAAACACTTTCACAATTGCTCCAGATCACAACCCTGGAGAGAGATTTGGGTAGAATACTGAAACTATTGTTGACATTTTGTAAGTCTTATAAGGCCGTTGCTTGAAAGTTCTCTTCTGGACTCTTGATTTTTTAAATTATTTTTAAGTATTTTTTCCCCCATTTCGATAGAATTGAATTGTCTTTTTAAGCCAGTAAGCCTTAGGAGCGTAACAGCACTTCATGTATTTCGACCAGTTTGGTAAAACAACCACAGCTTCATTTTAATCCTATACACATCATGGGCGAAACTAAGGGGCGGACTTCCACATCCTGAGACAGAACTTTAAAACGTGAAACCAAAATGCAGCGGGCTCTCAGCTACCACTGAAGTCCGCTTTTTGGGAAACGACAATTTCTCTTTCGCAAATAAATACTCACCTTCCAAATGTAAACATATCTCATTAGAACACACCAAAAGCGTATCGAACCATGACATCAAGTACCACACAGTGACGCCGTGTTTTGCCGTGTCCTTAATAAACACTGAGTTCAATCCGATAAAAGAGAATAACAGTCTAAGGGAAATATTTATGGGGCAAATTGAAGCAAATCGTTAGCGATCTGTTTGTACGAACATTCACTTCAGGAAAAGCTGTAGCTAGAGTCAACTCTCGCACTATGAGAGATCCTTGTGAACGATTATTAAAGGTAGCATGAATGCAATACAAGAATGTCTGGCTATCATAAAAAAAGACAGGTGGCCTTATTCACACTTTTGCAAGGAACACATGAGAGGTGAGTCAGTCTGTTATTGATAATAAACCGTAAATATTATTAGACTAGTTTCAATGACGCTCACAAGACTGCAAAATATTCAACTTTTTTAACTGGTCCTAGTTTTGGAAGATGGCTGTGGAGGAAATGTGATGGTTGGCGAGCGTCCAGTGTGGTTCACTAGTGCGACTGTTTTTCCTCTAAGGTCGACAGCGGCGCATACAGAACAGCCGACGTTTACGGCCGTCCTCATTTTCCAAAAGCCAGAATGTATGTCAATGGAGAATTTGGCAGCGACAGACACAAGCGGACGAATGGCGCAGCAGGCTGTGAGTCGGAGGGAAAGGTGCGAGGCGGCGAGCAACCGATGCCTTCAAGGTGAAGGTGGAGTTGCATCAAAGGTCAGCGCAGAGCCGCTTCTGATTTGCAATCGACAAGCTGATGGATGGGATCAGACAGCGGACTCTGCGGAATATGACGTTCAGTGGACGACATTGGAGATTGCCATTAAAAGAGGTGACCCGGGGAGGACGGGTGGCGGCGACGGGAATAAAAGTCAGAGGAAGGAAATGAGTGGATGAACATGGATGAGGAGGCGGCTCGCAAAAACAGTGAACCTGAAAGGGAGTGGAGTAGTGAAGATGAATGTTACATACGTTGGGCCAACTGCGCAAAACAGCCGAAGGCGGGTCAGAGAGAATGCAGGCAGGTGAAAGTTAGAGGAAGAAAATGTCAGGTGTGATTTGCTGCCAACAACAGACAAACCCATTATCTGGCAGAGCTGCAGCAATCTCAGTAGATTTGCAAAAATCAAACCCAAGAGAGATGTAAACTCTCGCTGTGTGGCCAGTTGGTTTTCTGATCGCATTTATTTGTCTGCTGGGTTTATTTATTATACTGTCATGACTCTAAGTAGGTTATTAAAGCAGCATTCAACAGGTTCTGAGTAAGCTGATGCCTTTTCCCTCGTACATTAAACGGTTAGCATTCCAAGAAGTGTGTCATCTATTGACATATTATAAATGCTAAAAATGTATTTCTTAATTTTCGAGGTGGAGCAAAAATAAAATAAATCCTCCTGCCTGGTTTTAGAAATGAAAACATACAAAATACGGGTCAAAAAATACACAGCTGAGTGAATATATATTAATAAACAGGACGAATTACGAAAAGCTGAAAAAATCAAGTAAGAGGAATTGTGGAAATTGTTTTTGTCAAAACGCATTTCATACATGAAAAAGGTCTCTTAGAGACACCATAGGCGACATGTTGTATCAGTAGCGAAGGGAGAAAATGATAACTAAGTCAGGAAGTTAGAGCAATGCATGTTGAACAAGAGCAGATTGAGGAGAAGACAGAAAACTCAAGAAAGGAGTCAAGGTCACAGGGCCCACAGTGATGCAAGCAGAATCAATGAGAAGTGAGGCCATATACAGACTGTTAAATACAGCGTGTTTGTGGGGAGTTGAAGGTGAGCGACCTCGAAAACTGAGACATTTTTTTGTTGCGTCTGCTTCAGCTCGGCATTTCCTGACGGAAGCCATCTTTGCCTGTTTTAACAATGTCAGCTCTAATGAAAAAAAAAATAAAAAATGAGTACAAAGACCAAAGAAAGAAGAGTGAAGAAAAGCGGTCAGTAGGAATGTTTTCCATCTAATTGCTGTTTCCATTAATGTTTTCTAATGCAATATTTCAAAGTATGTTTAGAAAAATGCTGACAGATATGCGGCCGGTGAGTTCTTCAGCCAACACTTGTAGCAGCACGACCCCTAAAGACAGTTATGCTGCTGTATGACAACCAAAATACACAATAAACTGTATTGAAAAGAAAACTTTACACCTAGTCTTACCTTTCTGACAAAAACTGGGAACTGGTTCAACATCACAGGAGTACAAAAGTATCAGCTTCCCATTTTAGAAACTCTAGGAGCGTCCAATAAAAACTGCAGCCTGAGACCAAAGTGCTCCATTAAAAACACACATAACAATGAGGTCTTTAAGGTAGGATGGAGCTCGGTTGTTTTGTGTTCTTAAAAAGATGATTTTTGCAAGATATTCTAGAATCAACAGGGAGCAAATCAGGAGAAACTAAAATGAGAGAAATGAGATGCACCCTTCTGTGACCGCAGCATTTTTGCTTCTGCTGAGAGCTTCTTGGATTGTATTGAACATCTTGTTACTAAAGAATCACAGTGGACCAGCCAGGGGATTAACATGGGATTTAGAGTTCGCGTCGCGATTAAAGATAACACCAAGGTTCGTTACATTAGAGCAAGAGGATGTGCAGGTGATTGCCATGACGGAAAATTATGCAAAGCTCAAGAACAGATACCCAAACCCGTGTTACAACTTAAGTATGTCTCTTTCCTTTCAATGGTGTTAGAAGACACCATGACATAGGAAAATAACATTCCCGGATTACATTTGACGTCTCGGATTGTTTGGATCTTTGGATGAAACGTCTCCGTATGAAAGCACTCGCGTGTCACAACACACACGTACCGTGCATATGCAAACACGTCTGTGCAAACGTGGCAACTGTGACTCAAATTCTGCTGCAGGTGGTTGGATTATAACAGACTGTATGCCTGTTATAATGCATAACTCTTAGAATAGTAAGAGACGGTGGTTCTCCCATACATGCAACTATGTTTGCCGATTAATTTCAGATCAGGATCCTAGACAGGCTTTTGCCAACTATATAGATTAACATAGGGCTGGACGTTATGACTCGAAATGTGTCACAATATCAGCGTTTTATATCGGTTGATATTGACAAGTATTGATTATATTTTTTTGTTGTCGTTGTTTAGAACATCTTGCCAAACTGGTAAGATGACCTTTCCTGTTTTATCCGCAGTTTCTTCCCCAGCCGTTGTGCTCGTCTTCGCCGTTCACTCCACGCTGTTTGTTTTTAAATCTCTAAGCAGTCATGAGGCGTGGTGGTGAAGTCTGACAGGTTGTTACTCAACGGGTGGTTGCTAGGTAACCAAAGAGAGTGAGTTTAGCTGATTCCACCAACGTTACTTAGCTTGGTCGTCAGAGGTTGAGCGGCTACAGGCTTTTCCTACATCTCCCAGAATGCTGAGCGGTTTCGGATGAGAGTCCAGTGAAATTATTGAAGGTTCTATCGGACGTATTATCTACTGATATTGATTACACATCTATTGCAATTTATATTATCGATTTATTTGCCCAGCACTAACTTAGTAATAATGTTTTTGGGATTTCAACCGGTACCACGCCTTCGATCTACAACTGCAACAGAGCCACAAGAGCATACTGCTTTGAAATTTCCCCACTTGAGTAGACATTTCATGATTAATATTAATGCACCATATTTAAGCAAATTGCTTCTATAGTCCTTGTGTGCAGCGGTGATACTGTACATGTCACAATTAGAGCTTTAATATGCCCCTATTCTTGTTTCCGAGGTCGACCAAACCGGCTTGTTTGCTCGGCTCCGGCGTCCACAAAGTCTGCAGAGTCAGATAACAAATTCCGACACTTTTAAGCAATTTTGAATCCTTGTTCTCAGTCGTTATCTGCATTACTCCACAAGACATATGGCACTCCAGCCATAAAAAAGCTTCCTGGCAGCCCAGGAGATCAATCAAAGTAATAGAATGAGTAAATGTAAATGTGCAGCTCCATTTCCCATAACTGTAGCTGCTGCGGCTATCAGAGGCAGCTTCAATCTGTCCCTGTCACACGGAGGCAGAGGAAGAGGACCGCGGTAATATATGCGGGCTGGGGAATGGGATATAGGTGCCGGTTTCCATCCATGTGGGAATATATGTGTGTGTAGCATGTGATGTGTGCCCGTGTGCCTGCATAACCCAGAAATCATGGATCTCGCAGGTATTTGTCTGCTGTGCCGAGAAACACATAGACACCACGAGAGAAAACGGCAAAAAGAACCAGTGGATGGCTGTTTCAGCAATAAAAAAATGAAATAATAATAATTTAAAAAAAACAGGGCAGAAAATGGAAGCCGAAGCTGCTCAGACATTGCCGTGCACGGGTGTGTGTGTGCGTGCTTTAAGCGTGAGTCATAAATTCAAACGAAATGAGAGCAAAGCCACATCAAACATATTCTAAATGCCATGCCCATGAAATATCACCTGTGTTGTAAACAGCTTGTGAGGTTATCATTCAGAGCAGGCGCGTTCACCCCGAGACTGAACTTCATTTGCAAACCTTTAAATGTGTGCATTAAAGGCAGGGAAGCGCAAGGCTCACCGCCGGTCCTCAAGAAGTCATTCAGCCCTGGAAACGGTGTGGAGGGGGGGCTGAGAGCAGAGCATAAACAGAGACTGCACTCGCTGTGGTTCGGCTTCAGCTACATTCTTTATCATAGAAAAAAAAAAAAAAAGAGAGAAAAGATCCTGTATGCGTAACGGTACCAGCGGTTGATCAGTTTCGATCAAGCACATGTGTGGTGATCTGTTCTTCTGTTTCCAGAGGTGAAGTCGCAGCAAACACTTTGAAAATGGGTTATTTATCGCAGCAATAAAAAAATAAAAGGTTTTTATCAGCAGTGTCCTGGGCTGCATGAAACACGACAGGAGCACAAAACAAGAGGATTTAAAATGTTTATTGTAAACATGTTGACATAATGACTCAATGCTCTGGTGAGATTTGGTATTCAAGCTAGTTGTGGCCTGTGCTGTTAGGAACAGAGAAAACTCTTGGCAAACAGCTGCTGGACCTGATTTGGTGAGATATTTGTAATAGTATAGGTGCTTTCCATTACGCAAAACTTTAATGTTCTGCTAATGTTGGAAAAAAAAAACAACACAATTTCACAACTGTTGTGCTTCCATTACATAAGAAACGCAATTAGAGTCGCATGTCAATAAGTTAGTTCATGCGATAAGTTATTAAAAAACCTGCGGCGCCCTCATCTGCCGACCACGTCCTGTCTTCTTTATCTTTTACGCTGGTTGTTTATCACATAACTTGTGTCATCAATGTTTTCATTGCAGTTTTGCGGAATAAACAAATTATGAAACAGCCAAGAAAACCACCTCATCCTTTTATTGAAAAACTATATATATATATTTTTTAAATTAGTGTAATGCCATTAAGCAAATTTATTTTCGTAATCCCAGTTTCTGGAATTTTAAGACCAATGGAAATGCAGCTTATGTTATGTAACACATTGTATCCGGAGCTCCCATTCAATTTTGAGGATCTGGGAAGCTAAACATCAGGTGTGATTACGCAAAAAATGGACTGACGCCGATGTACACACCACATATTTGTGAAATTCTTACTGTGCCCTGTTGTGAAACAAAAATAAGGACCGTTGGGTGAAAGTCGCTCAGTCAGGTTAAATGACATGAGAGCCACAAGATCAAAAATTCAGGACAGGTCAGATTAAGGCTCCAAGTAAGGCTCAAGAGTAAACCGACAACAGGTTGACAACATAATTTTATACCAAGGGAAAGACATCCTACGCAATGGAGAGACAGTCTAGGTGTTGAGTACAGAAAACAACATCTAGTATGTTTAACCTAGAGAAGTGAGGTTGGTGAGAGTTCAAAAGCAGTGAGAATAAAGACAGCATAACGTGACCATCAGATTATTAAAGTCCTATTATCTTACGATAACATTTTTCACCACAGCCCCCTTGTCATGATCTGAGCACTCTTCGTTGTGCCACAATGTGCATAGCTGTTCACCTAGAGTGTGTGAGTCTTATTGTTAAGCTTAACAATTTCAGATCTGAATGTTTTGTTTGATTTAAAATTTGGTTGGCTTGGGTGCATTTGGAGTTAATCTTTCCAGTTGGCCAGAATCTGCTTCCACGAGAGAAAAGGAATCGCTCCATCCCAAAATGTTGCATGCTCTTGGACTAAAATCTGACACTGGAATAAGCCATTTTGGTCCATCCATTTTCTGATGGGGGGTTAGTAGTGGGGTAAGACTAGCATTAGACAAGAGGGCACATGAACACCTGATAAGCAATACATAACTCTTATTTTCACCTCGAACAAGAAGGTGTTGTTGCCCCACTATGTTGAGTACAGACCCCCTGTTTACTGCTGATAATGAGGAGACTAGGTTATGCTTTGGGCAACACTGCACAAAATCTTAAGACAGGGCTGAGTACTTTGGTTGGTAGACTAACCCAGGGTGCCATTCATACAAGAACTGCAAAAGTTGGAGACTTTGTCTGTTAACAGTCAATTGTTAAAATGTGCTGCTGTTCTTTTTAGTCAAGGAAAGTACACCTGGGTCATAGCCTGGTTGTAATTCAACATCTTCAGCGATATCTTTCAGTTTCACAATTATGTGCCGGATGGTCTCACATGGACCTCTTAATAGACAGAGACCTTTCTCCTGTCGTGGACTGTTGCCTCTATTTATCTTATGCCAAGTCCATGGTTTTGTGGAGTCATGATTATTAGTGCAGATAGTGAGGATAGGCATTTTTCAGCGGCTAAATGGTCATCTTTGAGACCAAACATCCATCATTGGCCCATGCCTGATAGTCTGCGTGGGGTCGCCGTTGCGCTGGTGCCTATCTCTGTCGATCATTGGGCAAGAGGTGGGGTACACCACGGACAACCATGTAAAGCACACACACAATTAACTTCACAGTCACTTTCTTAACTGCCCTGTGTATTCAAACCCAGAACCATCTTGTTGCAAGGCATCGATGCTATAAATTCAATTGCCCCGGATTTAGCATTGAGGAAAAAGGAGTCATATTTCTCTGAAGAGACGCTGAAGAATCACTAACAGGAATCTCTGAGGGTTTTCCTTGGCTGTAGCAGTCCGATGGACGTGAGCCAAAGACGTGCCATGTGTAGAGGCATTTTTTCTGAAGCGCATTGGCTTACTATATAACAGCAAGGTGGCTGAGAAGCAATATGGCTACAATCTAAGCTAACATGTAATAATAATAGGTGAGTGTGCCCACCTGCCTGCCAAAACTGCTTGTTACTAATCAACATAATCTACTTTATAGCTTTGGTAGTGGTCTCTTATTCTCACAAAGTTGCTGTGAATTTAATATAGTCTACAACATACATAATGGATTGTACTAAAGGATCACACCCTCAGCAGAATGAGATCAAAGCGATGTTTCCCAAAAAACAAGCGTACATCCTGTGAGAATCGTGTTCAAAATCAAATTGAATCACCTCATTACATTTCAGATTCCCTTTGGTGGTGGCTTGGATAGCAGCACATAGGTAGAGCAGAGCATTGAGAGGAGAGAGGCCAGGTGAAGAAGAGGTGGGCTGAAAGATTGCTGTAACATTGGTGCGGTTTCAGGACGCTGAAATAGTGGCGGCGACTGTCGAAATAATAAAACCGTTAGATTCTGTTTTGTCAAGAAAGAAGAGAGTAAAGTAAAAAAAAAAAGGAGGAAGAAGAAGAAAAAAATTACATCTATAATACTAAAGAGTTGTTTTCCTCTTTTCACTGCATCAATCTTCCACTGCACACAAAACGATTCACATTGTTTTGTGTGCATCCATTCACTTCACTTACTCTCTCCTTCATTTCCAATCTATAAATGACAGTAATCTACTTACTTTGCCCCGAAATACTGCGGCCACCGAGCATTAATCCTCTGTGGAGCCCATTAAGTTAATACGGCGAGTTTCTGTGTGTGAACCATTCGCACAATAAGCCAAGCTCTTCTTACTAAATGACACTTCCACTCACCTCCAAAACCCGCTGAATCCATACCGCACGCACACGAGCGAGTCAAGCCCATCAGGGTATTAAATTATGGTAAAAAAAAAAGAAATTAAAAAAATTAAAGGCCAGTGACCGAGTGAACTGTCGGTGTAATTGTTAAATTGAGCTGCGGCGCTAAAATCCACCAACGGAGCTTTAGTGGTGACATTGTTGCAGAAAAAGAAGAGATTGCACAAGTTCAGAAACGTATAGAAAGTTGATGTCTATCGACAATTTGACAAAAATAACTAGAGTAAGTAAATACACAAAACAGATTTCAAACATATATTTTTTTTTATTAGAAAACATTTTTGTTTTGTCCAACTTGACCTGGTTTGAACCCAGATAACGAGTCGTTTCATCCTTGGAGGCAACGTTTTTAAATTTTTTACTTTTTCTTTTATATTTTTTCAGCATTGTGTGTGCCTTTTTAAAAAAAATTTTTACTAAATAAATAAAGATTTTTTTGTTAAAAGTAGTAAAGAGTCTTTCACATTACTGTGGAGAAATTTTAGTCCACTGTCTCCAATTTAATTCTGCCACAGCGTTCGGTTTTCAAACATGAAAGATGTATTCAAGGCCTTTCCACTGCATCTTAGCTGTATAGAACCCCAGACTTTGACTAGGTCATGCAGAAAACCTTTCATTTAGTATTTTGAGGCGTCTGGTCACAAACAGATTTTCAGGTGGAGCAGAATGACTTTATTTTTTTTTTTTTTAACCTACCATGACAGTAAGTTGTCCACACTAACCCCGACATGTTTGACTGTAGGTTTAATTTGGTTTCCTGTAATTCTAGGTACTATAAAACATCAAGAGAGCCAAAAAATTACGTGGAAAACTGTGCCGTATGACTGTTGCCATGGTCACCCATCAATCCAAACAACTAGCCAAGTGTTTCTAAAGGTTTACCTGAAAGCCCAAGTGATTTGATCGCGCAATTCTACTGAAATTAGAAACGTTTTCTTATGCTGACCGAGTTTCTGTTAAAATCTTTTAGAGTTGTTTGAGTGAAGGGTAAAAAAAAAAAATGGATTGTTAAATTTATGAAAGGTTTTCACTCATTAATTTGTGTGAGTGTGCTCATTGTTTTTGCTTTAGGGCAATTGGGGGGGGGAGAAAAATTCTGGTGCATTTGAATATCACATGTCTGGCTTTAACCTGCACAGTTATTGCACCGTCCACGTTTATGTAAATTTTTAATTTTGTTTTTGCAGCTGAATTGTTTGGTGATGTAAATCCATCTTGCGGTAGTGTTAGCCCAGGGAAGGATGTACCTCCAGCTACTTTTTTTGTTTTTTGTTTTTGTTGTTTTTTTTTGCCTTGTGGCTTTTATACTTCATTTCGGGATGTGGCGGAACGTGTTCCGTGTCTGTGATTTTCAGATGTTATTCAGAGCCAACACGCTGATATCCAGAGCAGATCTGCATCTATTTTTAATGCAGTCATGCCTCAGGGCCAAACACTGAATTTCCACCTTCTGACTGGTTAATATGGAGCTGCTTTTGGACTTAAAATTTCTAATTTGACACCGCAAGACTTCCGTTTTAAATTGGTTACCAGAATAAAATTAAAAAATGGATAAAGGTGCAAGCCTCATAGTACCTGAAGGGATTTCTTGCTAACGGGACTCTACATGTGTCCGAGGTGTTTTGAATGGGAATCTGGGATGGAAAGGTATTTCATTTTCATCATATACTCATGAAGGCCACGGTATGTTCTCGGTTAACCCGGGTCACCATGAAAATTGCAAATACAAACTGAGGAAGCTACAATGTTCGTTTTCTGAAAAGCTGTTCGTTTTTCACCAGATGTCTGATTCAAAAGTCTTTAGAGTATTTTCCCCCAAAAAGTCTTGGGGAATGTTGCAAGGTTCCTTTTTGACCTCCTGGATGAGTTGTGAATGTGTTCTTTGGGTTATTTTGACAGGCTAGTTCCTCTTAGGAAGTTTCCTCATTATTAATGAGAGCGTTCCATCGACACTAGAAGTTAATGGTGAGGTGTCTTCAAGATGGCGAACATCGCACTCTCCTCTGCGGCCGCTGTTTGCCGCCATACTTGTTGTTTCGTTGTCTTCAGTTTAACCGGTTCACGGTGTGATGTTACAATTCTGGCACTCGGCAACTTCGTTCTTCCAGTTAAAACTCAATCCTAGCTCAAAATAGCGTTGGGCCTTCAAATCCCGTGGTTGGAAAAGCTCTAAATATGGTTCACTTGGAGCCCCAAAGCCTTAGAAGTGGCTTTCTAAATATTTCCACTTGTATCAGTGATCTTGTCTCTCATATGTTCTTGAAATTCTTTGAATCAGGACATGACGTGTTGCTTTTCAAGATGTCAGCCCTCTTCACGTTATTGGCCAAATTCTGTTTAAGTGTTTTCTTGCTTTTACATGCCAGACTGCAGGTCTGGTGAGAAAAATTGAATATGTATGGAATCTCTTCATTTACGGCGGGGGAAATAAGTTTTCCGCACAGTGCCAATTTTTCAGGTTCCTCCGCTTACAAACCATGGAGAGGAGTGTAATTTTCACCAACTGTGGGAGACAGAATCTAAAAAAAAAAGAAAAAAAAAAAAATCGAAGTGTTGACGTCGAGCCAGATTTTCAGTCTCAGACAATAAAGTCACTGTCTGAAAAACGCATTTAGCTAAGCTATCCCTGACATGATTCGTTTAATGATCTGAAACATTTAAGTGTGATAAAGTGGCTAAAACATAAAAAGTCCAAAAGGGTGAAAATGCATTTCCATCAGTGTATACTGATGGAGAATTTCAGCAGTATTTGGCCATTTGACCCACTTTGGGACAGATAGAAGTTGAAGGGAAGCGAGACCAGACTGAAAACAAAGCCCCCCCCCACACACACACACGCACACACACAAAACCCACTGCATTCTTGTAATTTGGATGTTTCCAGCAGGGTGGCTGCTCGACGCTCTGTCACTGCGACCCGTCTGTTGTTCCGCTCTCACATCGTCACTGTTGTGAATACATTTAAATGCATGTGGTGCTGATATCAACATAAAAAAAAAAAATAAAAAAAAGGCCTGTCATCAAGGAGCCTCATCTGCCACTCACAGGATGCTGTAAACAGAACACGTTGATTTGAACAGTGCGGCGTTTTGCATCAGGCACCCCCTTCCCTCACACT
This sequence comes from Poeciliopsis paucimaculata, assembly GCA_903067055.1. Lineage (NCBI taxonomy): Eukaryota > Metazoa > Chordata > Actinopteri > Cyprinodontiformes > Poeciliidae > Poeciliopsis > Poeciliopsis paucimaculata. Next base: position 21,923 of record CAEGAD010096614.1, on the reverse strand, counting down.
TCCAGCTGCGTGAGCACATCTCCAGCTGAACCTCTCGCTGTGAGGTGCAGGTGTAAACAGCAACAGTGGAGAAAATCTGCACCAGATTGCCTGACAGCCTCCTGGAAATCTCTGGTGTTTGTCTGAATAAACAGCTGTACTATATATATATATTTGTGTGTATATATTTAGATAAATACACACAAAATACACAAATTTGTGCAATTAGTCAGTGATAACGGTTATAATGTTCAAGTCCAATCTTAACTGATGTTCTCTCGTCTCGTCTTTTTTAAGACGCAGGCTTCTGTTTCTCCACATGTACTTCTATTTTATTTTATTTTTCTCTTTTTCTCACAGAACTGAGCACCGGCTTTCAGTGGAGTCTCGATTTGGCAGTTTCATCGCTCTGTTCTTCGAACCACTTGCTTGGTCATCGTCATTATCTTTGGACACGGCGCTCTATCCCACTGGGTAACACTCAGATCGTCACCAAATCGCTCCCGGATTGTTGCCGGAAGCGGTTGCTCTCGGAGGACATCTGGATCCCTCTCTTTATTCGCGGCCAGCGATCTCGGGCAGGAACTGGGAGGAGACTCGTCCCTGGGCTCCTACGCGTCACTTATGGAAAAGGCGCGGGAGATTGAAAGTTACAGTCCGGATTGAGTTGGTTAGGTTTTTTTTTCTTTTTGCTATTTGTTCTTTAAATGGAAAATCTGAAAAGTTGAAAACTGATTTTCCGGCAGATATTTCTGCTGTGGGAAGGCTTTGACTATATAAACCGGACAACGAAGCAGGCGAAAAGGATGGCAGAAAAGAGGTGAAGAAGGGATAGAACAGGGTAAAAGAAATGGAAAATTAAGAGTGAGATGCATCTCTGCTCCAGAATTATTTCTCCATCAGAGAAAACAGAAATTGTTGTTAAATCCTCTAGATAATTAAAGTCTTCGTAGTAAACAATTATATAACAACATGTACACATTCACCACAAAAAACAAACTGCAGCTTAAACCATTTGTCTCACTGCAAGCATTTTTGGATACAATTACAACTGAACTGCGGTAACTTTTACAAGGCCGAGCATTGTTCAAGTAAATGAGGAAATTAGCATAGGGTAAACGTGATAAGCGTAAGAAAAATTTTGGTAAAATGGAGAAAAAAAATTGCTAAAAAAAAGAGAGAAGAAAACATCATTTTCTCTTCGGTTGTATTTCTTAAAAGCCTGTAGTTTGATTTGCTTAAAAACAAGCGGATTTGGCCGTGTACCCACGCAGCAGATGAGTAAACAGAATTTGAAATATATAAAAAAAATAAATTAAAAAAAAGCAGCAAAGGACCTGAAGCAAGAGCAAGAGGAGAAAAACAGCGCGAAGGGTCGGGGAGGGGAAACCGCAAACACGCAAAGAGTTTCTCCAAACACTTTCATCGGAACAAAGACTTGCCAGTATTTACCCAAAATTACATTCTTTATTTAAGAATCCTTTTTTACTCAGAGCCTTTTTCATTCCCCCCCCTCCCTATTTCACTTTGAGCCTTTTGAAGTGTCTGAGAATAACTTTGAGCTTCATTCACACTTTCTGTGGGGCAAGAGGCTTCTCGAACATTTTGCCATCTCGCCGTTTGAGGGAGAGCGCCCCTCAGGTCTTGACTCACCATCACTTCAATTACCTCCTCAGTGGGACGCGCGGCGCGGGAACAAGGAAGCTCTCGCAGCACTACGACAGGAAATCACACATTTTGGAATTGAGCTACGGAGGGGCGCGTGCCCTTTTTCCACCACCACCCCCCCTCCTGTCCGCCCCTCGTTTCCTCGCCTCTGATGTTTGCTCGCTGTATATTTGAGCTGATGTTTACATGTCTCTGGGAAGCCAATTAAAAGCTTCCCCGTGGCTAGGCTGCACACGATAAAAGTGGAATAACGTGACACATTCGGAATATATTCATCCTCATAGCTCACCTGCGGAAGGCGGGATGATCAAAGGTTGCCGGGGCCTTGAATGGGGGTCTGACTTGTGGCTGAGCTGGTTGAGCAGAACAAACGCATCTCAAGAACAGGGGAAGCGGGTGTTTTAATGTGGACTTGGTTCAACAGAGATCTGTCGAGTCCAATGGATTGAGACGCTTTAATTTTTAAATCCTTTCTACTAAAGGAATGCTTTATCTGGGGTGAATTAACAATAATTGCAGAGCTAGTAGGTGAGCTTCGGTGTACAAATGCGTGTTAGGGCCCATTGTAGATTAAAATAAAAGGAAAAGAGGAGTAAATTTACGCCAAAAAACCTCGGAAGTTTTGGGTTTAATCTCTGAAGTTTTCTAGTAAAAATGTGAACATTTCCGAGTTTCAAAAGTTGATAATTTGCTAGAAAAAAACCAAAACATTTTGAGTCCAATCTCAGAGATTTTCTGAATTTTCTGGAATACTTGGAAATTTCTTAGTTTCAAAAGTCACAACTTTTTGACTTTTTCCAAAGTTTATTGAGTTTAATCTACAAATTTCAGAGTTTTTTGGCTGAAATGTACTCGTTTCTTTTTTTCTATTTAGGGCTCTGATACGCCCTTGTACGTGTATATTTGCGCAAAAGGACTATAAAAACAGTGACTGCAGTTCACAAGACACAACCATTTGACACCCCTACCATCACAGTGTCCCTTGGCACAGTTTGACAGATGTTACATGATGGTTTCATATCTGCACAATGTTTTATGGGGTTGCTTACAAAACCATTGCATCTAACAACATTACCACCAGCAGCCTTTAGGTCTGGGACAGTATTGCAATCTCATCTTATGCTACCCTAATTTTACTACATGAATAGAAAAACCATTTTGCATTAAAGCAGGAAACAATTATGACATTGTTGCAGCTAAAATGATATAATAGATAGATTCTAATGTCTTTGTGACTGTTGTTTTTGAAATTGACTGACATTGTTGATAAGATGAGAGAGATCAAGTGTCCTTTTCTCAGTAGCCGTCAAACGTTTTTTCATAAAATGAATAAATGAATAAAGATTTAATTTCCTTTGAAGCATATGGTTTCATGCCTGCTTTGCAGCCACCTGTCATGTAAGTCAATTTGAAGAGTTCTCACAATAAAGCCCTGAGGAACTTCTCATGTCGGTTTTATCCAGTAAGACGTTCATGTTCCTCCTAAACTATTTCTGGTTTTTGATGTGGCGTGAAATCCTACTTTTTCTTGTCTTTCAGGGAATATGTACAGAAGACTTCCTGAAATCTTTAAATGCAAGAGTAAACCAATCTATTTTTCTTTTTTGTTTTGGTTTGTTTTTCCGAATTTCTACAAAAAAAGACTTCAGCTTATTCCTCAACTGGGACGTGTTCGGCTTTTCACATTAGCAGACCTTGTGCGAAAGAAAGCGTTAGATGTGTTAAATAAATTCTGGAGCTCTCAAGCTGAGCAAGTGAGAAAAAAGAATGAGAGAGAGAGAGAGAGAGAAAAAAGCTTCCTATCTTAAGAATTAAGACAGGAAGGAGCTTTCAGTTGAGAAACTATTTTCATGTTTACAACCAATAATTGCTGCTTCGGCATTTTGCTTCATGAAGTTTCCAGTGAGAACAAGACGTAGTGGCGTAGGTGTTCCAGGTCCTTTCAAGAGAGACAGTAGTCACACGGATGAACTTTTACATTTTGGAGGAAAGAGTGAGTCACTGCAAACCTCGGTGGATAAAAGCTAAGCGGTCACCAGGACAGTGTTATTCAGAAAATGAGTGTTAGCTTGAACTATATTCATTTGTTGTTTACGTTGCGAAATGAAAGCTGCGATTTTGTTTTGTTGACGATGCTTGGGCAAATTTTGGTTTTGAGCATTTCGTATACAACAGACACCCAAACGTGTCACAACGCAACCGTACAGTAAAGCAACACACTCAGACATAGTCTATGTCTGAGTGTAAAAACATTCTCAGCTGCTCTATAGCTGCTCGGGAAATTCTTTATTGACTTTGTGGTGGGAATAGTCGATATGCATGACAAAATCTCCAACAATAACTGCACTCTCGGAGGCGTGAGAGATTGCCGCTACAAATCTGAGCCGCCTGAAAAAGAAGCTACACATTTATCAGTGGTGGGAGATGAAAGATGATTTTGACGTTTTTTTGTAGAGCAGAAGGAGAGGCGGAAAGGTGCTCCGATAAAGGATGTTTTTTTTGTGTTTTTTTTTTTTCTCCAACCCCAAACTTAAAAGAGGTTGTGGAGGTTCAGAGCCGGTGGGGGGATTTGCAGGAGATAAAATGAGAGCAAGCTGGGGAAAGAGACATAGCCTGACTTTGGTCCAGATCTTTGGGGGTAGAGGGTACTGCTTGATTCCTATTCAGTGCCTATTCATGCTGGGGTCTGCTCTCCTTTGATTTTTGCATCTCTTTTTTCTAAACCTACTCGTATTTTGTCCTTGGCCTGCAGTGTAGATGAGTGATGCTGTACAGGAAACAAGTTAAAGGCAAAAAAAAAAAAAAGCTCTGTTCCCAAACCATTCAGATAAACGTCCGTCTTGCATTAGAAAAGGCGTCTTGCCGTCTCCGAGAAAGTCGGAATTGTCAATAAAGCGGAATAAATGGGACGTCGAGGTAGCTGAGAGCAATATGTTAAGAGTCATCCCTCTGCTCTTGTAGATGCTGGAAGAGGGCAAGTGATAAACTCTTCAGCCTTCAGTGAGCTAACAGTTTTCAACAGATCAGTGAATAATCCTCGAAGCATGTCATTACTGGACTGGAGAGCAAGGAAGTGCCGAACCTGAGAGCTCCCACAGGCGCAAAGCAACCTCATCGGAAAAAAAAAAGAGAAGAAAATTACTTGACTGGCAATTTCACTCCCAAATACATTTCCATCATTTACAGTCTGACCATCAAGATTCGGCACCGATTCCTCTTTTTGCGCATAATCTCGTGGTCAACTGTGCATTTAAGTGTCTCGAGTTTCTCGGGGAAACGGCGCGACGCAGATAGGAACGCCTGGCTGAGTCGGGAGTCACAGACCGAGGAAATCACTCCGGTTCCTCCTCCACATAATGGACCATAAACCGCCGGACTTCACCATGAGTTTATTCCCAGGTATATCAAGGTTTTAAAAAAGTGTAATGTAGAATGGTTAGTTCAAAATCCTTGCAAGGTTGAGCTTTTACTATCTCAAATTTATTGATTTCCTGTAATTTACCAGAACTTTTTTATACCCTGGCCAGAGTATTTCTACTGTGGAGGCCAAAATTCAGATTCAAAAATGCTTTATTGATTTCAAAGTGAAACTAAATGTTGTTATAACTCGTTTAATTAAAGAGATATTGTAGATACGGGTCAGTATGTCCTATGTTGGTTGACACTGATGACAGTGTGAAAGGATTTCCCAGATGTGGACCTCTTTGTTCAAAATTCTGTTCAGGATTAAAACTGGTGTTCTAGCCACAACGCGTTAAAAACCAGCTACTAGTTCTTTGCTTTTCTTTATGCAAAGCATCTGGAAACTCAGTTACTGAGAAAAAGATTGCCTGCAAGGGCTGAACAAGATGGCTGTTAAAGCTAATTTAATATTTGGAAGCGTGTCCAACGTGGACTAAACGGCTGTATTCACTTCCTCCACTACCATTGCTAAAATTACAGAATGTGGACGTAGTCATTAACAACTTCTCCTTCTGTTCACTGGTTGAAATTGTACTGGAGAAATCCACTTCAATTGGAGAAACCCCAGACGGAGCGCTGGAAGGAGATGAAAATCGAGCGGGAAGGTAACGGCCAGGATACATACCTTGTGACAACTTCACAATGTTTACGCTGTTAAACGTAACTAAAATAACTTAAAATGCTTTACCGTGCGCAGATTAATGGTAAATCTCTGACAGAAGTGACCCAGAGGAGTGTTAACTGCACACGCAGTTTCATTTCATCTGGTAAAATCTACTAAAAAACACTTATATACTCATATACTTATATAAATGCTTAACCTCCCGTTGACTTTTATTATGAAATCGGCCGGCTTAATGTCGGTAGTGCAAACGACTAAGACCCGGTTCCACAAAAAAAAAAAGAAATATTCGATGCTCTTCGAGAGCCAGGCTGCTATCTTTAGCACAAAAACTGACATTACTTGCTCGATAAATGGCGTCAGTCTCATCAGAGATTCAGCAGCGGTGTTCGACCTGATGATCTGCATCGTTAAAATGGCGGAATTTAAATGATTTTCACAGCGTTCGTCGTACGGACAGCTCTGCTCCAAGTGTAAGACGAAAGCGAGTGCCCATTTTCGTCTTCAAAGACACAGAAGCGCTCTTATCTGCTAAACGAACAAGCAAGTGCAGATTGGCTGTCATGTATTGTTCGCAGGAAAGGCCACTCGGCTGAGAGGAAAAAAAAAAAATCCACGGCAGCTCTGGACGATCTGCTTGTGCTGGAGTCGCCGAGAAGGAAGACCGCCACGTCGAGGAGCAAAAGGGAGTTGTTTAATTTATCTGCAAGAATGCCTATGAATACACTTGGACCCAGAAAAAAAGGAAAGAACAAATTAGTACAAAACCGACTAATTATCATATTTTTAAAGACAGATTGAAAACAGAAACATGCTGTTGAGTCTCTTTGCTCCCCTCCTGTTCTCCGACAGTTCTGACTGTACTGAAAGCGCGCTGGGAAAACCTTACGGAGAAGCAACAAGAAACGTCAACAGACTCTCACAGTAATTCCCAGTAGTAAGGGAGTGTATGAAGTCTATGCTTATGCCTGAGACTAAATCACGTCTTTTTAGTATGCAGACAAGTGGGGCCTTTCAGCCCATGAATAATGCCTTTTGAATCATCAGCTTTCTTTGCTTGATGTATAAGGCCCTTCTGGGAACTTGTGGACCCTGTTGGATCTGACTGCTGGAATGTTCTGGTGGTGACATGACCTCCTTCTCCAGATTTTAATTTTACTCCAAGCTACTTGCGAATCCAAACTTTCCACTGAGCTGAGGAGAATTACACATTTCTTATGTTGGTCACATGATGCGGCGAGGATGCTAACTCTGCTTTTAAACGACTGTCAGACTTAGTTCTGAGTGAATGTGGTGAAGGCACGGACTTTGTATTTCTTCAGATGGTCCTTGTAAGTGAGGCATGCGAGTGATGGACTGTGGGGTAGAGATGGCAGGATTTACAGGTTAGGTTTGTCACTGCTTTGGCTTCTTTTAAATACTTTTTCCAAGCTAAATTTTGACAAAGTGTAACCTTCCAGTTTACCCTCCCACGGTCTTAGCGCGACGCTCAGGAGGAGAGCGGCAGATGCCACGGTCGGACAGCGACGAAACGACGGGGTTGTCCTGTTAGACCGTCAGTTTCCAGAACCACACACACACAAATACACAAAGGAAACTTTGTAAAAGTGCACGCGGGGTCATCCATAACCTCATTTCTTAAGGTTGCGAGACTGTTAATGCAAACATGCATGTTTTTATAGATTTAAAAAAATAAATGTAACAATTGTCCAATAAAAAATAAATATATTCATTTGGTAGAGTTGTAAAAAAAATATAAGGTAAATATTTCCTTTTGAAAGGAAATATTCTGAAGAAGAATTACTAAAACATTTGTATTCTCAATAACAGCATCTATCTTTTTGTGCCCAATGATTATGAATTGAACAATAAATGTGTCTTATGACACAGGAGTAAATGTTCACCACATCTGTCAGCACAGACTCATTTGTACTATTCCTAGTTCTGTAACAATATTTACCCACTTTTGCACAATTGTTTCTATGTTATATACTGATACTATGACAAAAAAAAAAAAAAAGCTACAAGTATGTGTAACTGTGGAAATCGATGATTGATTTGTGGAGAGCCTGGACAAGGTTATGTCCACCGCTCTCTGACTCAGTAGTTGACAAAACGTGGCAAGGGATTTTCAAAAAGCCATTAAGGGATTTAGAAGTATTCCATCAAATTCTGAAATCGCTACATCCCGTCACGTCTTGACTCTGAATCCAGAGTCCAGAGCACAGCTTAAAATAAAACACAGTCCAGGCACATCAGAAAGACTTTCATGTTACTGACATGAAACATCAATGGAAGGGTGAGGACATATTGGGCGAGGAAGAAAAGTCCATCCGTGTAATATAATTTGTGATCAGCTGTGATCAACAACCACCACTTTGTCCGTCAGACCGAAGCATCATTGCTGAGACCTGAGTGTTACATTGGTGTGATTATTATGATGGCAGCCTTACAGTTAGATTAGGAAGAGCAGGAATAAACAGATCGCATGAGGGGCTCCTCTAGGTTCCATTCTCAGCCCACTTTTATTCAACATTTAAATACCCTTTGCAGCTCACATTATCAAGCATTGAAACATATTTTACAAGTTCATTTAATTTCTATAACCATGTCTGTAACCATATATCCACAGTGTTATATAGTCACTAAACAAGTGACTATAATTCTGGTAAAACAGAACAGAGACTTCAACCCTTATCTGAAAAGCCTTCCCAGAAGATGTACGGTTAAGTAGACAGCTTATTACACCTTATGGTTAAAGAATGGATTTCACTCAAGTTCATGCTTACGCAAACACAGATCAGGGAATGCGTTTGGCAGCACAGTTTGGCAGCAGCCCCCAATTACCGGGATAAGAATGAATGCATTTGGGTCTCTGGTTTTAGCAAAGCTTCTTTATGTTCAATCTGCCCCGAGGTAGAGCCGCATAGGTAGAACGGAGACGCACACAGTAGCCATCGAGCAGAACTGCTGCGGGATGCATTTAGCAAAACCGATGACAGAGAAAGTGAGGGAAAAAGAAAAAGAAAAAAAAGAAAAAAAAAAAGAGTGAGAGCAACAACAATCACGGTACAAGCGCAGGCAAGATAACAACAGGGATCTGACGAGAAGCCGCTGGGGGAAAGAACGAGGAATGAAAGAGTGACAAGGGACAGGTGTGATGATTAGAAATCAGAGCCTGGTGAGAAAGGTGGACAGAGGACAAGAGTGACAGAAGCCTGACCTTTGCAGCATGGATTAAATATTGAGAATACTGAACATTAATAATTCTTGTTCGGTGTGTCTTTCCAGTCGCCCGTGTCCTGTTGGGAAAAGCAATTCACCTCTGCTAAAAGCAATTCACCCTGCGAAAAGTGTGGATACAACTAATTTTAATTTAATGAGCAAAACCCAAACGTTGACGGGTCTGCTTAAAATTCATTACACTATGTATTGGCAAAGATTAATGGAACCCGAACACGAGCTGAAACAGCTGTTCATGGATACCACCGCAACTTCTAAACTGTATTTTAGACATAAATATTAACCGAATATTTACAATTGTGCGCCGTCACCGAATGAAATACATTCCTGCTTGGGAGACTTCCCGAAAGGTCTTGAGAGAACAGGATGTTACAGGCTGTCAGTGTTATTTCATCCTCTTAACAGCCTCAATAGTTACACTCTGCTTGATGAATCATTTGTCGAGAGCCAAAGTGAGCAGGAACACATAAACATCTCACTCCTACATGTTATCCTGGAAATGGGGCTACGGCTTTCATGGTCTGATGTTCTTCCTGTTGCGTGTTCCGTCTCACAATTTTCGCAATTTATGCATATTTCTCACAGGACTCCTAATATTTACCTCCGTGTTTGTGTGTGGGGGGCGCAGAGCTCGCGGCCTTAACGTGCCTTTAATTATTGCTCACTCAAATTGTGATGTGGAGTAATTGACTAACATGCAGCGTCAAGGGGAGCGCGCATTGTGGGTCTCATTAACTGACGGGAGGGACAGCCCGGATTCAGCTGCACACGGTTCCGTCAGAATCATCCTGAAAATAAACTGGTTAAAAAAAACAGAAAAAAAAAACGATTGCTTAAAAGCAGGCCTGCTGACCAAACGCTACAGGTGTGAGTTGTTAAGCAGCAACGAAGGCGTAGTTTTTTTGATGTCTTACTGCTGTCTGCTGCACCCCTGAGAACATAAAAGGGGGGGGAGTATGTTGGTTTTATCTGTCATTACCTCCTCTAACTCCCTGCCTTCCTCTCTGTCACTCATCGCATTCTTTCTCGCTGAGAGGGAAGCTACATGACAAGACGGGCGTTTGGTATCGACGATGCATCGCGTCGCTTCTTCCAGGCCGGCGTTTGGTACCCAATCCAACAAGAGAAGATTTACAGTGACTTGCTACAATGTGCTCGGAAGGCCTGATCTGTAAAGGGTTTGCGCATACACAAACGGGTGCAAATTTGAGAGCACGTGCAAATTATATCTACAAAAGTGCCGGCATGGCAGGTGCAATTTGTTTAGTGGGTCTTCATGAATGTGCAGAACAATAATGCTGATCGTCAGGTAGTTACATACCACCTGCAGAGCGGTTTATGATGCCTGAACCGGATTGCGGGAGCAATTTTTCCCGTCTATATTTAGCACATTTGAAAGGTTTGTGCAAACCAGCACGTAAAAATGTCTGCGGGGAGAAGGAGGCGTAGGTACAACGACATTGCTTCTCAAATATTTGGGAACATTTAAACGTGTGACACAAAAATAATTGATGAGCGGTGACAAATTTGCTGGATTACCAGTAAGTCCCAGTGCATGTACGTTTGGCAGCATGACACCGTTTTGCCTGGATCCCCTGCAGGAGTGCGCTTGTAAAGCGCAGAAAATGAAAGACGGTGCAGGTTATGTTTATCTGACACATTGTACAATCAAAAGACGTCTGTGTGGGACAGATTAATGTAGCGGGGATACTGACAATATTTATGCAATCAAACCAAAGTGAAAAACGCCTCGACCAAACTTAAGTATTGTGCCATAAATTAATATTTTTCATTTTCAAAAGTACCAGCTTATCTGCAGTCTTGTTGCTGTATTAGTTTCTTATGCTTAGTATTTTTTTCCTCATTTTTAATATTGTGTATTTACTTCATATGATTACTAAATGTACTGAAAATATGGTGTGCCGTCGTTTCTCGTTACGACGGCACACCGTCGTAACGACACTCGTAACGGCACTCGTAACGGCCGTTACGAGTGTGCCGTTACGACGGCACACTCGTTTAACTAAGCTTAAATTACTTTAAGCTTAGTTAAAGTAATTTAAGCTTTAACTAAGCTTAAATTACTAAGCTCGTAATTTAAGCTTAGTTGGAGACTTCGCCGAAAGAAGACAAAAAGAGACGGATGTTGGACCGTGTGCAGATCAGAGCTTAGTGACTCAGCAGATGAACACACTTGTTCCTCGGTCTGTGAAGCGTAGCGAATTTAGGGACAGGATGTAAATGTTGGCGATGTAGAATGGGTGGGAGGTTTATGTAAAACCGCAGAAAAAAACCGAAACAAAACAAAAAAAAAAACAGAGCAGTGAGAAGCAGTGAAGGACGCTGGCCTTCTACTTTCCTTTCATCTTTCCTGGAGTTTCTCGGACAAGGTGTGTTCTGCGACTTCTGTTACAGCACATCCTTGTACAATAGAGTAGGAAGCTGACTGTAGCACAGGGCATTCTGGGTAAATGCAACAAAATCAAACGTGGGAGTCTAATGATCATGGTAGAAAGGGCCTGTCTATAACCAAAGACAAAAGGGAAACCCTGCAATCGCTAAAACCCGACACCACTTCATTTCTGTGTACATTTTGCAAAGAAGGAAGTTTGTGTCGTATCCTTCAGTGGTTCTGTGTGCAGAAAAGGGGGTGAACAGGCGATTTTAAAGGGGTTTGAATCTCCAGAAACAGTGCAGCGTGAAAGCAAGCTGCACCAGCTGGAAATGTAACAAACATTGCAATTTTGGTCCCAAATGGAACCAAGTCTACCAGAAAAACACCCAAAAGAAAGCACAGACACGCAGACCCGTGCGCACTAGTTTTTGAGGCCTCTGAAGGGAGGCTCTGCGATGCTTTGGTCCCCAGAGAAGTATCAGAGCGAATCCTCATGGCTTGTATGAAACGAGCGTCCACAAACCAAATAATTCAAGTTATAGCTCGACAACAGCTCTGCCAAAGATGGTCGAGAATTAAGTCGCATGTACAACAACAACAACAAAAAAAACGGGCAGTTACCTCAACAGGGCGCGCTCACAAATGCACCCCGCGCGTCTGCTGAGGCGAGGTTTGCGTTCTGCTCGGGTTAACGGCGGCGACAAGCAAACAGAGGCAGACCGAGCCAGACAGTTGGATTGAATTCAATGAAATATGCAGGCGAGGAGACTTTGAGCGGCAGAGAGCACCTGTACCTGCTTTCATTTCCCCGCTGTCGTCTGCGGGGACCAGAGACACAGATAAAAACAGGAAGCACAGAGGATGAGAGAGCGAAAAGGCTATGAAGTCTCGTCCCTGGACGGAGGCAGCTGGAGATTAGTGAGAATACAGAAGAATCGGCTCAGGCTGGCTCTCTGGCCACCCAAGGCCTTTAAAGCAGCACAGCTTGCTTCTTTGTCTTCTGCTGCTTGATTCCTTCTCGTTGGCTGACTTGTTTTCACTCTCTGCCCTCTTATTAGGAGAGCTTTAAACATGGAGAGAAGAAGAAATGTTAGTCATTTCACGAAGCAGCTTTGTTCATGTAGATTCTCCATATTTGGATGTTTGTGTTGCATCGATTGCTTTTTGTACCAGCAACAGCGCCTCGCAAAAATCTTCACACACTTTTTTTTTTTTTTTCCTGTGTAACAATCACAAAACTGCATTTTATTAAGATTTACCAATTCTTGTAAAAAGACCTTCCGCTGCAGTTACGGCTCTGGGGTTTTCTACCAACTTCGCACGTCAACAGGCTCTGAAATTGTCTGTTTTTTGTGGGGGTTTTTTTTTTGGCGGAATAGCTCAAGTTCAGTCGGAGTGGATGGAGAGCATTTGTAAACAACAATTTTCGAGCCCAGTTTGCAGATTCTCTCTCTCTCTTTTCTTTTTTTTTATTTGACCGGGCCGTTCTGAAACACCGGGACGACGGCGTCGTGCGGCGAGGCAGTGGCAGATACAGAGAGAGAGAAAGAAAGAAAAAAAGATTCACATTTTGGCTCATATTTATATTTATTAATCTCAATGACATGAACAACTCAACTAAGTGAGCCAATAGAAATTCAGCCTGCAGGGCGCCGTGTAACAGCTCTTCCTCTTACCTGACACCAAATACATGTTTGTTTTCTTGATACCAGGTTTAACCGTTGAATTTAAATCAGGACGTACGCAGAAACACATGCAGATTATTAAAGGGCTCGAGGAGATTTTATGAAAGGTGCCTATTTATTTCTACCCTTTCCCTCCATGCTACTCTGTAGATCATCAGAAAATCTTTGCAATACACAGCTTAGCAGAACTGCTTCTTTACTGCATTCAACAGGCTGATTATTCTGAAGATTTTTTTTTCTCTCTTCAAATCAGGAGCTGATGAGTACAATGCAAACAGCATTTTCTCATACCGTATCACCGTATTGGTCGTGGTAGGCTGATGCGTTCAGTCTGTCGTGATGGTGCCTTATTAAAGCAAATTGCCCGGTTGCAGAATGCAACAATTTCCCCCCTCATTAGGATAATTTCAGGCTTCTGGCGCGACGGTTAAACTTCTGACATCTGGCCACCGATCGCGCTGCCACTTCACAGCCGAGTGGCAGTCGCTCAGAATGGCTTCCACTTTGCCACGACGCCACCAAAAAACACAAGTAGCATGCGGAATATTTAAAAGCAGGGAAACTTCAAAAAGTTTCACATCCTGTCTAATATGCCTCTTCTCTTGATTATTGTAACGGAAATGACAGTCAAAATACACATTGGTGCTGCACCCAGTGACTCATTTGGGTCGGTTTCACATATAAAAGGTTTCCTTCCTAATGAGGCCGACGTGTGAGTTGTGTAACTCCGGGGTCCCAAAACCTCTCCATGCCTTGGGCCCCGGCCCCTAACAGCATTTGCATCTGGGTGCAAACCCAGACAATATTCAAGGAAACATACACTTTTATTCACTGTTCAATAATTACTACATTTGTTATGCTGCCTCATACGTTTGATTTCAGTTTTACGGACGACCACAGTCATCTGAGGTTTGTGTCATAACATGTAATGTGATAACTGAATTTTCCAACACAATTCCCTTTTCTGAGGGGAAAGAGAATAAGGAATACTTTAGAGTGAAGATCAAATTTCATTTCATCTGTACAGTTCTTAGTTTTTTTTTATTTTTATTTTTTATTGCAGCAGCAGCATTTTATTATTAAAAAAGGTAAAATGTAGGATTAAGAAATGTACTAGTTTTTTTTTGTACATTTATCATTTCTTAACATTTTTGCTTTTTAAATGTGTCATTTTAAAACTGCATTAGATACAGTTGATTTATGCTTTTTCTTTTTACATTGTTTTTTATTTTAATTGTATGGTTCAAAAATACAGATTTTTTTTAATTAAATTTTTTGTTTTTCTTAAGTTTTTACCTTTTAAATGTATGATAAAAAAATTTACCAGAGTTTTCTAATTTTTTATTTTTTTTAGCCCCTCCCCTCATTTTGCATGTCTAATAGTAGAGCGACTATAAAGAGCTGCCTGGGGAGACGAGGCGAAGTCGCACTGTAGGCGTTAGAAAGATGGAAGCCAAGGCCACTTCCTTCTCATTTTTAATGGCTTCATCTACTCCCCCCCCCTTTCATCCCTGTCTAAAGGGGAGAGACTCTTTTAAAGGACAATGCCATCCAAAAAAATAAAAAAAAAACTCCCTTGACCTTCACATGTATTAGGACGGTGCACAAAGAAAGTAAACAGGTCCAATTAAAATCCAGGACAAGACCCAGCAGGAACAAACTCACAATAAGCAGTGAGCTGCTTTTTACTGGGAGGCCAAAAGGTCAAGGGATGGAGACAAAACAAATAAGTGGAAGGGTAGTGAAATGTAATACTGAGAAGGAAGAAATGAATACGTCAGGGTTTGATGGTAATCGTCTTCTTTTTTTTTTTTTTTTTTTTACAGTGAATGACCAACCAGCCAAACTCCAAATCAAATTCCAAGATGCAAAACTTTAAAAGGAATCTCCTCGTTCTTTCCGTTGTGCATTAAACTGGCTGGACTGAACGAGGCCGGATAAGTGACACGTTGTGGGAACCACTTGCTGTGTCTTCAGGAGGAAAAGCTCATTATTACTGCAGCAAAATGCCACCCCGCCTGTGGTGAAACACTCACCCCCCTCACCCCCCTGGTCCTGAAACACAACGTTGCACTTAAGACACAAAATTAATTTCCAAATGCAGATGATCAGCATCGCAAATCCCCAGACAGACAGTCTGCCTCAGCACTATTATATTGGATTTGCTGTCTTGAATCTAATAGGAAGGCGAGCTGATGTTTGTGAATTTGATGCTTTCCTTCAAGTAAACGTAAAGCTGCTTTCCATACGTATGGATCGCTGGGGTTAGCGAGGCTCTGGTGTTTAATTCAAGCCCCGATCGGTTGCGTTTTCATTAGGATCTGAGGTTTAGCGTAGATTAGATAAATTAACCTTCTCCACTGCTGGAACGTTGCTGCACAGAACGCAGTAACTGCGGCTGCAGCGAGTCCTCTTTACTTTGCGAATCTGTTAACTGCCAGCTGAAAAACTGTGGCAACTGTGAATGCAATGTTTTGACTGCAGCTTGCCTGCAGGAGGAGAAAAACAAAACAAGACAAAAAAAAAGAAACTACCGATGCGGCAGAATTTTGCTTTCAGATTAAATGTTTCTGTAAGGCGTTGACTGACCTCCAATCACCGGTTTTAGCTGAGTTTGATTTCCGGAATGTAGCAACATTTAAGAGAAGTGAATATTTTTTGTCACCTTGGCATGACCATGAAAAAGCCGGCGATAAATAATTTTTGCTTTGATTAAACTAGTCACACAAAAGTCCGGCTCAAGCGGTCACTTACATAAAATCTATCTGACGACATGAAGTAGGGTAGAAATGGCTTTTAAAAAGCGCCAGGTCACGACCCAGATATGGAAAAATTCGAGAACAGCTGAGAAGTGAAGTCGTTGATGTGTCTGGAAAGGTGTAAAAGCAATTTCTGAAGCATTTTGGACTCTGGGTGAACTGAGCCACTGCAGAGAAAGCATGGGACAGTGGAGAAACCGGCTCATTGAAATTTCTCCAAGACATCATGAAATAAAACATCATCTGTCTCATCTTGTACTTTTTTTTTTATTCTCTTCCTTCAAAAAAGTACAATCAAATAAAAAAAATATCTCATCCATGAGGTCACAAAAGTCCTTGAGACAACTTCTGAAGTTGTCTCAAAGTGCTTTGTTGGTTCAACGACAATAAAGAGGAAAAAAAAAAAAAAGAAACGGCAGCGGCAGTGGGGGAGTTCAGCGTCCAAACGTCTACAGACCAAAATGAACCAACGTAAAAATCCGCCAAAAACACTGAAAAAACAATATTATCTGGACTGATTGAAGAGACTTAAAACTTTTGAGGCTTTTTGTGAAATGGAAAAAAGTAGCCTAGAATTCCAGTAGACGAACATCCGACCAACAATTAGCCATGATGTCGGAACTGTGACATCCTTAGCCGAGACAGCTTGCAGCAATCACTGCAACCACAAAACATATTCTCCAGCAGAAAATCCCAGCGGAGGTCGTGTGAATATGACGCTTATGTATCTTGGTGCATTTGCATTTTTCCTTTATTATTTTGCCATTCTTAGTCTCGGCCTAATCCACTTTGGATGAACTTTGCTGCTCCTTTAATAAACTCTCTTCATTGGTTTCAGGTCATTAATGCATTGTGGGGACTTGGGAGGATCTCATCCCGCCTCCCTCCCTCTTGCCACAAACTCAACCGCCATTGTCAGACCAGGATAAATAACACCTAGGTCGGAATTAGTTTCACACTCAAGTGCTTCAATTTCATTCAACGGCAGCCTCCTGATAACAAGCGTTACTGTATGCCGCAGACGGCAAGTGTTATCTCGAGCCCGACTGGGGTAATTGATTCCGCGGCTGCGGCGGCGCTGCAGAATATCTGATATTTGGGCGTTTAGACAGAAACACAGGGAGGATGTTCCTGCTTAACATCCACGGCTCACGACAGAAACAACGTGGAAATCTGATTCGTGTGAATCAAATCGTAGCGCTTTTGGCGCCGCCGCCAGCCGAGTGCGATCAGCCGCCCTGTCGCCGGGGCAGGAAACGCGCTTTTGTTCTGGAAATACAGTGAGATAATAATACAGCTGTGAATATATATATATATATGCATTTTCTCCTTTGAAGCTTTCTGCTTCTTCCGCAGCACAAAGCAGATGGAGAAAAAATATACTGTAGGTCCTGCTTTTCACCCATTTCTCCTTTTATCAGCAAATTGTTTCATGACAGACAGACAAACAGACGACGGAGCATCCTGTCAGCCCGCGCATACACAGATGGGGTGGAGGGAAGGAAAAGAAAAAAAAAAAAAAAACACACCTTCTAGTTCATAACCTCTACAGTCTCTCTTTCTCCTTCCCAAATCCGCTTTTCTGCTCACCTCTCTGAAGTGTTTCCTTTTGTTGCAAGTTTTATTCACACAGTGAGCACCTCGGAGGAACTATAGAAGTTTTTTTTTTTTTTTTAACAAAAGGCACAAGTCATCACAATGGAAAGGGAAAGAATTTAAACGTCCTTGAGAATAGCATGCATTTTTCAAACTTTTCATTTACTCCTCTCCCCCCTCCTCCCCTCACATTCCCATCTCTGATGTAGTAAGTGGTTCAGGCAGGTCTGGCGTTTTGATCCGAGAGACTGAACAGCTGTACGGCGGAAGGAAGCTGAAACATTCAGAAGGAGGCAACAGGAAGCTACTGCTTTTCATTGTCAGACTCCGACATCTTGTGTTAACGGATGAATAGCAAATGCAAGGACGGACCGATACCAGAACTTGGACCAGTATCGATATCTGATACTAATATTGCTGCTTTTTACCGATATATATTTTGACAGGCCACACTGCCGACTTCACCACCGCTTCTCTGCCTCAGTCATACTTCCCACAATCCCGCGCTGCGTCACCGTCACCGTTTGGCTTTTTGGATAGTTAACGTCTGAAGAACGGTGGAAGGAATAATTCCGTCTGAGGATTGAAAGTAAAAGTTTCCTTCCACTCGTCATCTCGCTGTTTGAACACGGTTGCTTTTAATGGAGCGCCAACGGTCCAGCCAAATGCGCAGCACCATAATTCCGCCACACGTTGAAAAACTCCAGTCGTTTCTGATAGACAGAGACGTTGCGCTTTCCAGACAAAATTGGGTTATTACGGTAATTTCTTTGTCGTATCAGGGAGTGAAATTAACCTGAGAGGCGACTCTTTTAATCGAGGGTAAATTCCGAAAATAGCTTCTTAGATATTTAAAGTTCCAGTTGTTATAGATAAAAGGGCAAATATATTTACTCACAGGACAATTAAAGAGCTGCGTACAATTGAAATAAGCAAACACTTGGGTCTAAAAGGGTTAAGTCATTCTGAAATCCCGATTCCATCTTCAGGCTCGCCATCACTAAAAACTCTCTGGGCTTCCAAAAGATTACACACTTGAAAAAAGAAATGAGACGGCCTGTCTGTTTCCACTTGTCTCTGGATTTTTAGTCGGAAGAAATCTGACAACCGCACTCCACGTTTTCCGCCGAATCACGGCCTTTAACGTCAGACTGTTTCCTAAAAAGCTCTCCAAACATATGCGTGCGCAAATGGCCCGCCACTTGATCCAATGCGACATTTGCGTCTTGAGAAATGTTGAGACCTTTCCTCCCAGCTCACGCCGGTTTTGCCGTCGAGCCGGACGAGTCGCTGTGATCCAGCGCTGAAAGAAAGCAGGCCAGTAGGCTGTGAGAAATAAATCGCGCCACGACGCAGCGCTGGCACCTTCTCATTCAAAGGCTTTGAGTGAAAACAGGTGTAACAGGTGAAATAAAGAGAAGCTCGCTCTGTTAATTGGCAAAATCGTGCTGTCAGCCAGTCAAGATAAAGTTGTCTGATGAATCAGCAGTGAACAGTTGAGAAGCCAGTAAAAAACATCGATGCAAAAACAAACCGGGATCTAATAAAATATCCTTTCTTCAAATTCTGATTTCTTTTTTCTAAGCTTACATTCATTTAATTCGTCATAAATACTCCTTTTAAATTGAGCTCGGTAAAGAAAGGGCCAATCAAATTGACGCAGTTTAACATGAAACTTCAATATTTGCTCACTCTTGGGTGTGGAGACTCGCTGATATGGTCACACTTCAGATATTCACATCAGAATGAGAATTATAAACGGCAATGCGAGACGCCTTGTGGGAATGGAAAATAAGACATCCTATCTTTGAAAGCGAAATGTGCTTTATTTCGCTGTAAATTGCAGTTTACCATAGAAACAGCTTGAGAAAAAAAAAAACATGAAATAAGGAAACGCAATGTGTACGGAGAAAGTTTGAATGGTCAGACAGCAAAAACATACGAGTATTAAGTTGTAATTACGACTCATCTTCAACAGGATTTATTTCTTCCTGCTGAGAACCATAATCAAAGACAGTAGTAGTTCATATAGAGATATAACCAGCACATTATCATGCATGCTGCTGGTTGTTTGTTTTGCTCTGCAGCCACCTAAAGCTATTCATTAGACTTTCTACGTGGTTCCCAGAGCCAGGCTCTGATTGTAAGAGCTTCACAGAGTTGTGGTTCAGTGGGAAAGAGAAAGCGAACGGTAATAAAAGGTCGAAGAATATTTCGGAATATTTCACTTCATGCCGCATCCCGGTTCTCCTCTCTCCAAGCCGAGCGCAGAGAGGAAACAAGAGGTGACGGTCTGCAACAGCCTGCTATTACAAAAGCTGATATTTATCGCCTGGAAGTCATAATTTGCACACTATTTTTGCATGTTTGTTTTAATCGGACTGTTATTTGTCATCTGCGAGGCAGCTCTTTCTACAATTATGTTTTTACTGTCTGCGTAGATGACAGGTGTGGCTGCCGTAGTTATGATCATTATGGTCTTTGCGGTGAGAATATTTATGTAAAGACAGTTTGGCTCGTGGAGGAGAACCGATGTGGACCGCTACGTGTCACGCCGCAGCTTCGGTAACAGAGATTGTTTTACTTTAATTCTTTGTCACCATCCTCCTAAGCTTGTTTCATACCCACAGCGTACCATTTTCAATCTTACAATCAGTCAACACGGCTCCATTTCACTGTAACAATCTAATAAAATAGATGGAGTATAATATATTGTTTTCTTCCTATTACCACCTGGATATTTCTTTATATATATATATATATATATATATATATATATATATATATATATATATACATAGCCATCCTGGAAATTATTCAATAATTTTTTTTCTGACACAAAGACTCAACAAGTTACAAATTAGCAATGATGTAAATCATTACACTACTGAGCAAGCTCCAACGACATCTTAACATTTGCTGTGTGATGAAAACAGAAGGCCAGCATGAAAAGTATTCGGCTAAAAGTACAAAAATACTTTTCAGCAAAACAACATCTAAATATGCATCCATAGCAGATTGTCTCTTGCGTTGGACGGTTTCACCGAAAATCGAACAAAAACGAGTGGGACCAACTATAAAAGCAATGTTCAGCAGGTGTATCAAAAGACAGCGGCGCCTTCTGTTTGAGCCTTTATATTTTGTGTCTAGTTGTGTTTAATTGTAAACTATGCACTTTAAATTATTCCATGTAGAGATAGCTGGCAAAGCCAGGAGGGAAAACGACATCATCCTCGCTGAACACTCGCCCTGCGTTTGAGCTCACATCAATTTTTATTATGTTGGAAGTGCAACGATCTGGGTCAGCGAAAGAGGCAACACGACAAGCCGCTGGTGCTACGTACGTTTACGCGTTTGCCCAAAACAAACTAGTGGTAAAACTCGGGATGCAGAGGTAGAGCAGAGCTTGGAAGAGTCACATGAAAACACTGGGTTATTTCTGACTTACGGCTTTCAAAATGAGCTTACATTTTTCTTGCTTTCATGTCTTTAAGTGGTTACATTTTTCCAGCATCTCCTAAATAATATAGGCAGACATGCTTTGATGTTGAAAATTACTGTTTTTAATAGCCGAGGGCAGCGATGTCCAAAGTCTTTGCCCTGAGGTCCAAAACTGTCGAGCCGAAAGCAGCGGCGGGCCAAGCTGGCTTTGAGTGAGATGCTGGATGTTTGTACTTTTCGGATTATTGCAGAAACTCGATTGACAAATAATAAACAATTTCCAATTCACCCAATTTTTAGTTAAAGAAGATTTGATTTGTCTGTAAAAATCCCAGCGTAAAAGAAATACAAGGGTATCAATCAGATTTTCTCCATTCCAGAGTTGCAGTCTACTACTTTCCCTGTCTGTTGGTGTTGTCGATCAACGGGGGGCAAACTCACAGTGTTCTGCAGCACTATACCTGGGGAACTTAGTTTTTAACTGATCAATTTGAACAAAATTCAATTGCTTGAGTTCTGACCAAACTTAGCCAGTTTTCACCATAACACATTTAGGATTCACAGTGTGCACTTTACTTAAATTAAGTTTTCATTGGCTTGATACGTAAACATTCAGATAGATCCGTCTTTCATAAGTCAGGCCAGGTCAAATTTATTTGATTAACACATTTCAGCAACAAGCCAGTTCAATGTGCTTTAGGACATCATGCAGTCATGAAACAAGCAATAAACATTACATTTTGTCAAAATCACCAAGCAAAGACACATCAGATATGTCGATCAGTGTTTCGCTTACGACTAATCAAAGACAACTCTTAACGGTGTGTGTTTTTAGAACTAGGTGTTTGGAGTGTTTTGCAGTTTTCTAGGACTGAGCTTCAGATCGGTGGTGCTTAGAAACCGAATGATGCTTCTGGAAATAAATTTCTGCCCTCAGGGGTTACTGCTTAGAACAGAACTATATACACTTATTATATATATAATATATATATATATAAAAAAATTCCCTTCTCACCCACCGCGGGTGGTTCTTATCCTCTGAGCTCGGGTCCTCTACCAGAGGCCTGGGAGCT
>CAEGAD010096612.1:0-18420 GCA_903067055.1 Poeciliopsis paucimaculata | reverse complement strand
TCCCAGGCCTCTGGTAGAGGACCCGAGCTCAGAGGATAAGAACCACCCGCGGTGGGTGAGAAGGGAATTTTTTTTTTTATATATAGATATTTATCTCCTTTTAAGAGATGCTTGCTGTATGTGCATATATGGAACATTTTGAATTGTTCTTATTATAGTTTTTATTGCCGTACTAGTCAAAGTTGGATTGTACATGTTCTCACCTTGTATATTAGAGCAACCCCTACTGAAAATGCAAACCCGAGGGGCAGATGTAACCTGAGGCGCTTGGCCAACATGCCCCTCATCATCGGCTTTGGCAGCGACATGTTTAAACAGCTGGAAGAAAGAAAAGGCAAACACAAAAAGTAACATGTTAACGTTACAAAATATGCCTTGTTTTTGTCATAACATGATTTATATAAATACATATTGACAAATGATCATCTGATATTTTATAGGTACACATACACAACACCGGATGATAATGTTTAGGTATTGATAAAAGTAATGTCACAAACTACTTGGAATGAGCTCCTCATAATTCATGGTTTAGTAATTTATTTGTGCAACTTTATATTGACCTTGGATGAGAAATTATCTGTATAAAAACGAAGTGATTATCAAATATGATAATATGTTGTTTGTTATGATGTAAAGCATTTTGAAATGCCTTGCTGCTGAAATGTGCTATACAAATAAAATTTGATTGATTGAATGATAGGTTAACTTTAGGCAAATCGCCATTACGCACTGTTGCTGTGTCAGGTCAGCACTCTTAATGCGTTAACTGACATCTGGAATGCCGTCTTAAAACTACAAATTAGTATCATTTTCAACAAGTATATTGAGCAAATTACTCAAAAATAAAAACTATACAACCGCTACATTGAAATTACTTAAAAATATAGTGAAACTCATCTGACTGAGACGTTGAGTCGTGTTAACAGTTGCTTACGGATAAACAATAACTTTGCCCACTATGATCAATCCAAGCCAATGTTATTAGGAAATGTCTAGCTGATATGCATGTATAAACATTAAGTAAGCAAATAAACAGTGTTGTTTTATTTCCAAAGCACTTTTTGGTTAGCACTTAGCTGATGGAAGATAAGCTAATGATAGCGAGGTCAAAATAAGCTAACGGCTAACTCAACCGCGTCAAGGAGGAAATTACATTAAAGCCTGAACAATCTTTGCGTTTGGCCTCGTTGTTAATGGAAATTTGGTATAAACACAAATCAAAGATAAGCATTTAATAAACACATTTTTGAGATACTCACAGTTAGCCAGACGACCTTCAGAGAAACCGCTAACAGACCAGAATGGCGTTTTACTCTATCAGGAAGAGTCTCTACCGGTGCCGCGAGAGAAAAAAAGTAGTACATTTAAAAGGCAAAGCGAGCTACTATTAGTATAAGAGGACAAACACAAGTAAATACAATAGTATTTCAAATTCAATAAAATATTATGCGCCCTATTTTTTTTGTCCATATATATATATATATATATATATATATATATATTTATATATATATATATATTTTTTTTTTTTTTTCTATGTTACAAAATGGGCCATTTTTTGCCTTTTATTTTTTATAATTTGTCTTTATAAAGCTGTATTTTGGTGACAGCCATTAAAAGTGCAATAATAATACAATTCACTTACTTATCTAATTTCTTTCTTATTCACTATATACTTCACAATACTTTTTTTTTTTTTTTCTGTGGGGATTTTATAAATGTTAACCTTTATTCAGATCTCCACAAGCTGGAAATAAGGTTTGTGATACAAAGTTTGAACCACAAGAGGGCACTCTCAAACTATTCAAGTATTGATCGTAAACAAATACCAAATCTAATACATGCGGTTACTTTCCTAAAACATTTTTTTGTGTTTAAAATAGACGTGTTTGCATTTCCCCTGGTATTGTTGTTTTAACCCATTCAAATTTATAGTTTAAACCCGATATATTGTACGCAGTTAAACAAAATACTACTTGATTTTAAATCAGACTAAGCTTCCTGTTTTATGTTACTTAGGACTAAAAATAGGTATTAATAATTGCTCAGATCTGGAATAATGTGTGAGATATATATTTTTTAATCATGTCAATTTTTTTCCAAAATATTTAATTTTACATACATTACCTTAATAGTTGTTATAGTTATATTTTAAACTGAATGGTCAAACATAGTGATTCTTCCATAGACTTGTCTTAGGAAGAGTCTTGCGATGCTGGCAGGCTCCTTCAAACAGACCATGGGTAACTAAGTGTGAGTTGTAGGTAAACTTTCATGGACAGCCTTTCAGCTCTGGCCACAAACTTGACAGTATAGAGATCAAAGCTTTGTTGTCTATTGTAAAACACAGAGTTTCCTTTATGTCTTATTTGAACTATATAGCATTATATAGTTCAAAGACATCCTTAAGCCTATAATTAAAACATGCCAATGATGCTGGTAATATGAAGTTCTGAAGCTCTGTAATTGTTTTCATAATGCTGGTTTTAAAGTGCAGCTATTACTTATACTATCCTTTCAGTGTTTCCATTTATATGGTTTTGCAACCTTTCATTTGGATGTCTTCTCAAGTCTTCTGCACTCTTGGTTAGCTGTCAGCTCCAAACAGATATGGAGAAATGTCATGTCCCTGATACATCACAATAACCATTTTTCTCACAGGTGGGGTTCTCACTTGGTTAGAGTGCGGGTTAGCACTTTTTGGGTTGGTTATGAAAATATGATTCAGCTACAATTTAGTCTTTTTTTTTTCTTCGAGGAGGTTTTGCGGCGCTGGTGGCTTGTGTTTTTGGCGGTGGGTGGGGGGATGTGCGGCGGGGGTCGCCGGGGCCAGGGGTCGATGGCGTCCGCGTCGGGGGCTGGGGACTCCAGGCGTGGGGCGTGCTAACCCGCTGCGCCACCATAGCACGCCCCCACAATTTAGTCATTTTGTGGATATTTTTATTGAAATCAACTCAAGCATGGAAATTATGCAACCTATAAGGATGCTCATGTCAAAAGTGGGCTTATCATTTTGCCCAGAGGTATATTGAATCCCCACTCTTCCATCTAATGTCAATTATTCTTTTACTAACCTTCCATTGCCCCAGAGTAAAGTGCCCCTTTTTGGCACTTAGATTTGTCCTCTTAACAAACTGACTGAACATTTTTATGAGGCTTTATGAAACCAAAATGAAATATTCCTATTTGAGCCACAAGTTCTTTTTAGGTCCATTACATTTTAGCACTGGGAACCAGAAGGAGCACCACATCCAGTTTTCCTCAAGCACTCATTAGAAACAGTAGGTTGTGGAGGCCGTGGTTAGCGGGACATGTGAAGGAGACACCAATAAGCATACAGAGGGCCTCACACCGAGGAAGGAATCCCCAAAATTGAATTTGTTTTGGCTCATATTTCTCATAATAATGTCTTCACAGACACTTAAAAAATAATGTTTTGATATCTACAGAAATTCACAGTATTCCCTCTTTGCAGAGGAAAGTGTAGAGTCTAATTGATGTTTGGGAAGAAACTGGTGTTTTAAAAGGTGTTCATCCCAAAACCTATGTCATGGGTCAAAATGTCCTGTCCCACACACAACTGTTTCTGTTGTGTGTGGTAATCCTTTATTTTGGCTTTAACCTTTTAGTTTTGTCAAGTTTTAAAAATGATAATACATGCTTACTGAAAATTGACTACACTGAACGGCTAAGTTTTACACTGATGATCTGTGAGGTATTTGCTTTACTTTTTAATCATAGAACCCCAAACTCATAAAGTGTACAGATTAAAGGAGCAAAAACCCATCTCTACTGAAGAATTAATAAAACCAATGCACTGAATAGAATAAATATGTTCTTCAACTTGTTTATTTTCTGAATGAGTGCCATGAAAGATTAATTCAGAGGCCATAATAAAATGCAGACTTCGGCAAGAAACAAGAAAATGTCCAGATTGTTTGGATTAGGAAAATAATCAAAGCAACATTTATTTTCTTCAAGATCTGGATGCCATCAAATCCCAACATCTGTCATTTATTTGTTCTTTTCTCATTTCATTGTCAGGATTTTCTACCCAACATAAAACAAGAGAAGAAAAAGATTGATTTGGATTTGGCTTGTGTTTGCAGTTAGTTAATTAGTTCCTTCCTTCTATCAATGTCCAGTAAGTGTTGCCGTATCACTTGATAATTGCATTAAAAAAACAGTGTGTGTGCCTTTATTTTCTGAACAATAGTGAAAACCATAATACTCAGCATTTTTACAGCTGCAAGACTTACATTAAACCTCCCCTTAATTACTGATCAGTTTCCATTCATTTATAATATGTCTGTAAGTCCTTTTCTTTACAGGAACTGTACACGATGATCAAAGTTTGAGATGCACTGATATTTGTCCATCAGAGTGTTTTTGGCATCTCAGAAGCAGCTCTCATTTTTGTTTGAGTCTTAAGAGCAGCAACACACTCCCCGTTTAGTCCTGCCGATTTTCATTTGGCTCTATTTCCAGGGTAATAAGAGCCAGCCACCTTCTGAAAGAAACCAGAGCACATAATGAGAACATCTTTGAAGAATCATTTCCTTCTGCTTGATGATCATCTGTTGCATCCTCCTAAAGTTATGGCATCAGATCTGCTTGATCCACGTGAGCTTCTCCTCTCCCCACATTGCTATGACTAATTTTCTTTGTTACTGATGTGTTAAGCTGCATTTAACTTCCCTCATGCCTCAAGTCTTCTTGTCAGTATTTTTGTACACTTTGTCCACAACTCTTTGGTGCCAATAAATGTATACTTTTACTGTAGACATACCCGGTAATCACTTACAGAGAATGCCACGGATTCATGCTGCTGTTCACATCTTTTTTCGTCCATTAGTAATTTCTTTTGCTGTAAGATGCTCCTTGATTTTATGAAAAGTTTATTTTTTAATACATTTAAAGACAGTTTGACAAAATCCCATACAGTCTAACAGCATTTGCCAGCACATTATTTTCTCAAGGGATGACACAAACCTTTTAGCATGTACAGGTGCATTTCAGTTAAGTATAATATCACTGAAAAGTTAATTTGTTAATTTCAAAAGTGAAACTCATATATTAAATAGATCTATTGCAGACCGAGTAATATATGTCAAGTATTCATTTAATGATTATGGCCTCCATCTAATGAATATTTAAAACTAAATTGAAAAAAGATGCAAAGGACCAAATGAAAAAAGGATTTTAAATACATAAATGTAACGTTAAAACCATGTTATTGCTTTTCCTTTCATGTTCACCAGACATTCACTGACGGTGAGCCACAAAAGGTCATAGCTAAAGAAGCTGGGTGTTCACACTGTCTGTTTAACAACATAATCAATATGTAAGTGTGGAAAAAGATCAAGTCAAAGAAAGCACACAAGGGACAGAGATAAGACACAGCCCAGAGAGGATTGTCAGGCTAAGCTATTTCAAGACTTTGGGAACCATTCACTAGACATGAATGCACATACATACACAGGGCATGTAAATTCAGAGAAACATCAGGGCCAGAGACCAAAGTGTGTGTTGGAGGGAATGCTACTGTGACAAGACAGTCACAATGATAGGTTCAATAGTTATTGCTTTGGGGTTTTATAAACAAATAAGAAAAAAAAATAAATTAATTAAACTAAAAAAAAAAAAAAAAAGACATGGTGAAATTTTGTTAAATAGACCTTAATTCTTTCAGTGTGGTTGTCTTTTATGGATATACTAAGTCAACCTATGCTCAAAAAGGTTACAACATCAAATTACTTTTCTTGCAGGACGTTGAGGAAAACATTTGGATTTTCATTAGCTGTGAGCCGTAATCACAAAATTTACAGAAAAAAAGATTTTACTTTTGAATTAACTTATACAAATAAATTAACTTTTGATGATATTCTATCTTTTTTAGATTCATTTGTAGATAACAAATATTATGTTGGACCACATTCTCTGTTACAAACAGTTCTCCTAGCATTTTGACCCATACACAACAAATCGTGTACACAATTTGTTGTGTATGTGTCAGTGAAAGACATCATCCCATTCTCTTAAAAAAAGATTCAGACCACATTTTACATCATCTCTTTTAACCATCATTATTGCAGTGATACTTTAATTAGCTTCTCTTAAAAATTCAACTAACTGACCTCAGGCGGTAGATAAATTAGCAGCCAAGCTCTTCAATAACATTAAAAGCTCATAATTTTACAAGGTACATGCTGTCTCAGGATTCATTAGAGACTAAGGAAGAATTTTGATCAAATTAATGAGATACATAGTTTCTATATAAAGTGTTGCTCAGAAACCATGAAACAAGGTACCAAGATCCTGAAAGATGTTATTCTGCCTTCCCCCAACCTTTCACACATGGTTAATTTGAGTACATGGACACTGAAAATCTCTTTCTAAATCTGAAATCCAACGAACAGTCCAACTTGTCTTATCAGTGTCAGACATAAAAGACCGATACTGATTTTCCTCTTATCACTAAATATCTTATTTATCACAGTTCATGTCTTTGGGAATGTAGACAAACACTTGTTGCTTCAAAGACAACATACAAACATGTCCTGCTCTTATAACATATAAAACAAGATCTCAAATAAATTGACATGATCTTGACATAGTCACGTTTTTATCTCACAAGTCTAGAGCTTGTGAGTAGAAAGCTTAGGCTGCAGAGCTTTTATGGTGGATCTGTTGTTGGTCATGAACCGTATTTTATCAGATCCCCAGGAGGCACCAAGTTTGCACCATGAGGCAGAAGCTGAGATGCTTTGCTGCAAGTTTAACATTATAAGAAAAGGTGTTTTGTATTTTTTGTAGAATCTAGACATATTTTTGTACGGTTGTTGCCAAACATCAGGAGTCT
Organism: Poeciliopsis paucimaculata; assembly: GCA_903067055.1. NCBI lineage: Eukaryota > Metazoa > Chordata > Actinopteri > Cyprinodontiformes > Poeciliidae > Poeciliopsis > Poeciliopsis paucimaculata. Next base: position 11,555 of record CAEGAD010096612.1, on the reverse strand, counting down.
TGCGTGTGGAGGGATCTTCTCAAAAGTCGTAGGGTCGGACCATCATCGAAGTGGAACGCAGGGAGTAGCTAGGGCCTCTGAAGTGGTGCCACTTAATGCCGTTGAGCTTCCTGATGTTGTGCCCAACTGTGTAGTAGATCCCATTAAGGTTGGAGAAGCCACAGGCATCAAACCACCAACCTGCATGGAGAAAGAGCATGATGATGAAGATAATTGGGTACAAAGAGAAAGAAGAAAGATTTTTGCAAAGATTCTAATTTTGATGGCATAAAACAGAAAAAAATAGAAATTAGGAGAGAAGGACAATTTTACTTTTTTATTGAGGACCACCCTGCCCAAATACTTACTTCTAACAAAGTCCAATTAGTAGCAATTAAGAGTAATTTATGTTTGGCAGCATTGCATTGTTTTGGGTACGAATCTTTCCAAGAACAAATGACTAAGACTGAGAGGTATTCAGTTAAACTGAATTATTGTTTTTTTTAGGCGAAGACTTTATCTGTTTCATTGTGGTTCTTTTAGCTGAAACGTTCTGCGGGCACTGGAATTTCCACGTGCAGCACTTTGGCCAAATACAACATGAATATTGGTGCCTCAGCCCTAACATAATTTTAGTTTGGAATATTTGCAGGGGCCTACATGTCTGTCTTCATAATAATTTTAGGTTAGAAAGCAGCTCAGGAGTTGCAATGGTCCATTGACATGGATGTGAGTGGTTAAAACCAAAGCGTGCCCATGGCATTATTATGTGCTGCTTGGGGGCCTAAACCATTTTCTCCTTAAGGACCCCATAAAAGCTTTGTCTGGCACTGGTTTAATAAATGGCTCCATCTCAAAGGTTTATTGGATGAAGTACTCTAATAATGGCTCTGACATTTAATCTCATAGTGTAAAATAAAATCTTGAATCAATGGGCACAAGCTGAAAAACTTTACTCTTGCATCACTTTTTGCAAAAATCTTTCTGTCTTCCTCTGTTTACATCGCTGTCCTTGTTTCACCCCAGTGATTCAGTTTCACAAAACTTTTCTTTTTAACTGAATGTTTAAAAACCAGATCTTTAATCAAGTGTTCTGTTTTCTGTTTTCCATTCAGGCCCGGTAAAGTTTAAACAACTGCATAAGCCCCACTTAAATTTATATATATATATACACATATATATAAAAAGCTGCAACAAAGTTTAAAGAAACCAGACAATACAAGTTTTTGAGGCTACAGTAAAACACAATGCATCCCTAAAGCCATATTACTTGTCTCTTTAAGCAAAGAGTTAACAAATGCCTTACAGAATAAGTAAGAGCTTAAAACATGAAATTAAATCAACTTTTATACAATCAAGATAGAGTTGCAAATAAAAAGAAAATAAACTTTTAAAAAAGTCAGGCAAATTTTGGCTGATCCAGAGAGAGGCTTTTACTTTACCTTGTGACACGTGTCTGAAATTACGCTGACAGTTCTAAAAACAACATGTTTTTTTTTTGTTTTGTTTTTCATAAAGAGTACCTACTCATTATTTTCAAATTGGGCGCAAATGTATTTTTTGCCTGAGGGGACAGATGATGGAGCTCTGTTTGTCTTTTTTTCATTTACTTTTCTTTGCTCTTTCCATCTCAGTCACTTTTTTATTTTACTTTGTCTTTCTCTACAAAGTGCTGTGATTTGAAATGACTCACTGACTAACGGTCACTGCTGGAGTCTTTTCCTTTGAGATCTGGAGGATTGTAGCTGAAACGATTAAGTTAATCTGCGATTACAAGCTATCGAGGGCAGGCTGAGGAGACCCAAAGAGCTGTTTGTGTTGGCGGTTGGTCAAGGTGAAAGTGTATTGACAGAGACAGATGTTTGACTGGCCAGACCTTTTGGCAAAATACCAATAATTCTGATCCTTAACTAGTAAAAGGTGCGTCTTTTGAAGCACTTAAACATTTATACAAATTTATGGTAGAGATACACTCTTTGATAGAAATGTAATAAAATGTTACCTGTACTATTCCACCGTAGAAATACCCAATTTAAAACTCTATTAATTTTTATTTTGTCATTGTTATGTTAGTATCTCATTTTTCAAAAAGATAATGTTTCTTACATACGATGACTACTGACCTGGAATCCGGTAACTCTAATAACAGGAGAAAAGAAAGTTTACCTCCAGTGAGCATCAAGGCACATTTGCAGTGGTCGCAGTTGTCATTGTCATGATCTCGGGTGCTGAAGCCGGCACCATGGGTGATCAGGCTGCTCTGCCTTCCTGCTGTACCACTGTAACCTCTCAGATACAATCTGAGGGAAAAGAGACAATAAGATTAAAAAACAAATGTAAGAACAGGTAAAGCATTTGTCATTTTCTTTACCTTATTGTCTTTTTTTGCAGACATAAAAAAATTAAATGTATTTTTTTCTACTTTAGATACACTAAGCTGATTTGCTTGCTAATCTAATGAAGTTGTTTAAATTAGCTATTCTACAGGTTGTATAAAAGTCTTTCTAAGTTCTCATTTTTACTGTTTATTTTTTACTATTTTGTCCTTTTGTCTCTGAACTAAAGGTTATTGTCAAACTAACTCTCATATTTTATTATGAAAATAAAATGAATGAGTGAATGACAGGTGCACATGACAACTAACTAACTAACTAACTAACTAACTAACTAACTAACTAACTAACTAACTAACTAACTAACTAACTAATTTTCCTCTGTAAAAAGAAAAAGAAAATACAATATAATTTATATATAAATTGTATGGTAGCTGTAGACATAAAATTTGTTTATCCATTGAGTTCTTGAACTTTCTTTTTTCTTAATGATTAATGATTGATCAATCAGAATAAAGTGGCTTAGAAAAAGCAACCCTAAAAACACTTTTACTGACTTTCAAAGACTGCAAGAACATCTGGCTTGCAGGTAAGGAAACACTGAGTTTGGGATGTTTGTTTTTGCGTTGATCAAAATGAGCATACACTTTGAGCTGCTCTCTGGTTTCAAACTGTTTCACAGGTAGGGAGGATAAAAACTGAGTTTGATTCCATCAGCACTCACTAAAGCTGTCACAGACAATCTGAGGGATCAGAATGTTTTGTAATCTCGAAGTAAATCAGAGATATATTTAAGCCCAAGGCCATTCAGTGCTTTTTAGAGAAGTAATAGGAATTTAAAATCTACCCTTTGACACAGAGGGAGCCGTTGTAGTGATTTAAGAACCGGTGGAATGCGCTCCACCTCAGCAGTGTTAGTGAGTAGTATGACAGCAGCACTTTGGACGAACTGCAGCCGTCTGAGTTATTTTTGTTCAATTGAGACAGATGAGGACACCTTTACCTTTATTTGGCCAGCAGGAAAATGAACTTTTTCCTCTATCTCGTCTGGACAAAAATTGTTAAACTCTTGCTCTGTCTTTTGACTATTGTCTTTAGTTGACTGTTAAATTCAAATATTAAACTATATAAAGTGAATATTTTACAGTTATAGGTTTGAGGTGAGCCATAACTATAGATTTTCTAGTTGTGGTCTACATTTTAAGTTTTTCAAATATTAAAAAATGCATTCTGATTAATATCTCAAAATAACATTCTTAACATGTGGACTATAAGTGCACTATTACACACTAAATCATAATTGTGTTGCATTTTGTTTTATCCATGTCTAGGGACACAGTTTGTACATTTTCTTGATAGAAAATAAACTGGTGACAAAGACCAAATAGTTTCCATCTAAAGAATTCAAAGAAATCTAGCCATTGGAATGTGTTACATCTGTTTTTATGAATGATTAAAAGATTTTGATCTATGGCAAATGAAATCAGAATAACATTTTTGTGTTTTGGCTTATGAAGATAAAAACAATGGCTAGTGATTGTCATAAATCATTATCTTTTTTCATCTACCAATAAACATGCAATCATTGTAAAAAGAAATAAAAAAATTTCCAGAATGCTCAATGTTCACAAATCAGTGATCATCATAACTCTGCCTGCCATTGATCCTTATAAACACTAAAACAAGTGAAAATGTCTAAACTGTGGTTAGACTATTAAAGATGGTATTTCACATTCTGTGTTTTCTTCACTTTGAATTGGCTTATTAAAAATGAAAAGTTTCCAATCAGCAGATACATAGAATTTAATCATTAGTTGTTTTTTTTTTCCCTGGGTGTTTAGCTACTCATCGAAAATCACAGATTTATATGAACTGCATAAAATCTTACCATTTAACATCAATATACTTTCTTGATGTTAAATGAAATGTTTAGCATAAAAAAGATTTACTTTGTTCATTCATTAAAAACAGCAATGAACATTTGTTTTTACTTACGCATTTTGTAAAATCAAACAGTTGGTTAAAAATAAAAAAGAAGAAAAAAGCAGAGATAAAACAAACAAACAAACAAAAAATGCTTGATTAGGGGTAATAAGCATTTTAACCAGTACAATCTCATATGGAAAAGCAGTAAATTAGCCAACATTTTTAATATCTTTCTATTTTGGCTTGATGTATCTGTTGTGCATTTTATACACATGAGGTTAAATGTAAATAATTTTGGAACCTCACAGATGAGTACGGGAGGCTTACGTTAACGTACTGAATCTGAATTGAAATGTTAAATTCAAATGTATTTATTTATTATAATGTAAATATTTTCTCTTTCAGTAGAGTGGCGTGTGTGCATGTGAGTCACCTGTACTGCTGTCTTTCACTGGCCATTGTAAACCGGTCATACTGGGAGTGCGCAGAGATTCCCTCCCAGTCCTGTAGCTCCACTCTCAGAGAGTATTGACCCTGACTGGACAGCAGGTATAAAACTTCATTACCCAGCCAGTGCTCCCCCGACACTTCCCCAAAACCCTGCAGCAGGGCGAGAAGACAAGAAGATTAGGAGTGATGGTGAATGAATTCTCCTGATGGGTTATTTTTTAAATTTTATTGTTTTTAACTGCACTCATTCTAAAACATGCTGACCATTTTGTACTCCCTCCAGCTCCTCTGAAAATCCACGCTGCCGTTAAAACGGCGCTGGAAGACCGTCCAGCCGCCACCACTCGTCTCCATGTCACAATAAACCTTCACGGGGAGAAATGGAAAAATTTGACTCATATGAGGGACACAATGTAATCCAAATAGAAAGCAAAACAGAAATTGACTTAAGTCAAACTCACAACTACAAATACATTGTAATGTTTGATCATTATAACAAATGTGCTAAAACATGAAAATAAAAATGGGAGCACATACAAAATTAATATGTCCCAAGCAAATAAAAATAATTACAAATAAAGATACTAAATATAAATGGTAGAACCTACCAACAGAAGAGGATATTATTACTTTCTTATTATTATCCCTATACCCAACCTTTCCCTTCATGAGCATCGAAAAAAATACCCATATTTGATAATTTCACACATAAAACCTGTAAATGCTGAAAATTGCTTGAACCTTTTTTGACTCTTGAATATCAAGTGTTTACCTGTACAGGCTCTGTCCTGTTACTGAGGTAGATGAGATACACACCACTGGCAGAATGACCAGCCTTGTAAGCATCTGCACAGTCCTTCCACATCTGGCTCCGAGGAGGAGACCCTGAAAGCAAAACAGATGACATAATGCAAACCAATATCAAGTGTTAAGATCTTATTTCCAGATAACCTCTTAGTGTTTTTGGACGTACCGGTCGTTGTGGCCACCATGTCAATGAGTGTGTGGACTGACTCCATCAGCTGAGCCTGCTGCTTCTGTAGAGCCGTGTTGTTGCTAGTGGCGACTCTCAGCTGCCTCTCTAAAGACTCTATGGCCACCATCTGAGTCCTGATAACAGACTGAAGAAAATCAGAAGGTTATCAATGTTTAATTGTGGATTCTGTGGATTCTTTGAGCAACTTGCTGGCCTTTATTATTGCAAATTATTGTTAAGTTATTATGCATTATTTAACTATTTTTATTCTAACATTAATAACTGAGATTATTGTTCATACATGATTTTTTTTTTGTTTTTTTGAAAAGAAAATCACATGAGGAAAAAGGTTATTTGCATATTTGTGGATGACTTGTGAATGATTTGTGGATGACATTTACTACACAAGGTTTTAATGTGAGCATTTAAATTTTAATTTTTTGACTCTAAAGTGTGGCTCTACAGAGTCAAAATCTATGCTAAAATCATAATTAAGAGAATATAAACATCTTAGGGACACCTGTCCAAACAGTCCTCTGCCAATGATGTTTCTTTACTATAATAACACACAGATGTCCCTTTCATTAACTGTACCTGCAGCCGATTCTTCTCCAGTCTCATGTCCTCCAGCTCTCCTCTCTGCTGAGACTCCAACAACTGAACTTTGCTCTCCAAATGGCTGAAAGAAATAGAGAGAAAAGAAGCCCTGAAAAATCCTATTAAATGTTAAACATTTAACAAGCTTTTTGCTGTTAAATGTAATGAGTGGAAATCACATCTTTTTCCAGTTTTCAGAAACATTTATATCTCTTAGAAAGTGGTGTTAGGAAGTAGAGCACATCACAGCACAACAACTGTGGTGGTGAAACATTAAGCAATGTACTTGGATCTGTAGTTTTTCTTTTGGATCCCGATGCGGCATTTAATACAATTAATCATAGTCACAAAATATTCCACTGAGTCTGGATTTCTTAAATCTAAAGTTTAAGCTATGTGATAATAAAATGGCTGACTTACAAAAAGTAAAGTCGGCCATCTAAACCATGAGCAGCCACTGGTACTACAATTTCACCTCAACCTTTAGATTGAGACAATCTTTCATTATGCATACATCAACAAAATCCACAATTATACATTCACAGAAAAAAAATCTTTGTCTGTGGGTAGAATAGACATATTTTATATTCAAATGTTTTCATGGATAAATCATAATCAGATTTTGTTACTGTGGTTTCGTCCCTCAAGAGATCAGCTACAACAGTTTTGTACAAACTGGATTCTCAGATTAAAAGCACAGACATCCAAATGAACTTTTCACAGTTCAACAACATTCCTAATGACTCCTCAGAGGATTTGCCACCAAAGTGAAAATTTATATAGAAATGTTTTTCTGTTGAAATATGAGTTATTTATCCTGAATTAATATTTAAAGACATTTTTGGAAGAAATTAGATTTTGATTGGTGGTATGTTTAGCAAAAGAAGCTCCCAAAGGTAGAGTGAAGGCTTAGCACCTGAACTACAGTTCATGATAGTTCATCTGACAACAGCAGAAACACTAATGACTACATTAAAATGATGATTTGGTTGAACACCATGTGAATTAGGTCTAAAAAGGAGTAAATACAGTATAACAGCTTTTTAGTGGTATAAAAATACACAGTTTTGTCGCAAGGAAGGAATTTATATTGTTTATGAAACATCATAAGTCTCTAAAAATCTAAATTTGCATTCCTAAATGCAAATTTAGGAATGCATTTCCAGATGTTAACTCACGAAATGAAAGATAACATCTGGAAGATGTAAACAAAATGCGTCATCATTCTGTGCTTCTGTTGCTCATTTATGAGTTGGAATAATATTGTCTTACATGAACGTATGAGACTTTGGGCACTTTAACAGAGTTGAAATCCAGGATCAGTCCCCGCCTGTGATCACTTCAACATGCTGAAGTGCACGTAAATGTGAAAACAATTTTCACCCTGATGGAGACAGATTGACTGTTTAAATGTGCTGCGGTTTTTGAGGAACGTATGAAGAAATAGGTATGGATGAATGCCCATTCATTCTGCAAAGTTGCAAGGTTATAGCAATGTTAATTTACTTTATTTACAAAATATAAGAGAGAAAAAGGTTTGTGTTTGTATTTTAAATTTCAAAATTCAATAGAGGAAATCCTTATCATTTTGTTTAAACAAGTATGTTTTCAAATGTGTCAGATTTTAATTTTATAGAGACAAACCATGGACTTTGTTAGGTTCAGGTTGTTATTTATTTGACTTTGGATAGGTGGACAAACTTTTCTAAACCAGTCTAGCACATTATTGTTGGCAGCATAAATTTTATACATAAACAAATTCCTAATTAACAAAGACCATCTATTTAATTTTCAAAGTCAGTTGAGTTCAAAGACATTTCTTAAACATGGTAGAAGCTGTGATACAGCAACTGGTGTAAGAAACAACTCAACTAACTTAAGCTAGTCAGGAAAAAACTTGGAAGTGCTTTTAGAAAAAAAAGCAAAATGGAACCTTTTGTTTTTAAAACGGACTTCACCTGAAAACACACTGAAGACAGTTCAGACCATATTTAGTTTATAATTGGCATTTGTTATGAATTATAAGATATTCAATTGACTCATCTATTTTGAACAAGCTGCATAAAAATATTGTAGAAGGATGTCCAAATATTCAATTTTGGTTTAAAATCAAAGCTGAAAAAAAAAGGAAAAATAAAAGAGTACTTTCAGAAGACTGTAGTGTACAGAATCATGCTAACACCAATTTTTATGCCTGAGTTATATCGATTGCTGTATTTTAACAAAGACTTCAATGCTATGTTATGTTATGGTCTACTATACGGTCCAGGTCATTGAGCTTAACCTGGGATGTTGCAGAAACTTGAGCAGATGTAGGATGTTCTGTCCATTTCTCCACAGTTGGTTGTGAGTGAAGCGTACATGCTTATTTGTAGAAAGAAGCAAGATTCATTCACATGTGGTTTGTCAGGACCAACCTTTTTTACCACCAGATGTAAACTGATGCACATGAACTGTTCTCTTGTGATGGGATCTATATTAGAGGCATGTCAGCGCTTCGACAGTTATCAAATTTACAAAACAGTACAATGTAGGAATCACAGAAGAAAATGGTAGGTATGGTACAAGAAGGCAATGTATAGTTTATTAGGTTATTTTGACCGCTTGTCCAGCAAAAACACTTTAACAGTACCTGTTAAAGTGTTTTTTTGTAGGTAACAGATCAAATCTGAGCTTCTGTATGTACATAACAAAATGCATCACTTGGTTTTAATGTCACTTTTATACAGTGACATTAAGACCATGTCACCGGTTTTGACATGATTGCATGTCACGTGAGACATAATAAATTGCATGGATCTCTTGAGGCCATTCATGATAAATTGTCTGTGCAAATCTGCCATATGTTAGATCTGTGAAATAGCGGTGGTAAAAAGAATAACAAAAACAAAACAAAATAATACTAGGAATGGTTTATTCTTTGGGCTGCACAGTGGCACAGTTGGTAGCACTGTTGCCTTGTAGCAAGAAGTATTTGATTCCTGGCCTGGGGTCTTTCTGCACGGAGTTTGCATGTTCTGCGAGTGCATGCGTGGGTTCTCTCCGGGTACTCCAGTTTCCTCCCACAGTCCAGAAACTTGACTGTCAGGTTAATTGGTCTCTCTAAATTCTCCCTATGTATGCGTGTGTGTGTGCGCATGGTTGTTTGTCTCTGTGTTGCCCTGCGACAGACTGGCTACCTGGCACCAGCACCCTTTCCGACCCCATTAGGAATAAGGGTGAAAGAAGATGGATGGATGGTTTATTCTTTTTTGGTTTATTGTTCAAATCAAGTACACTGCTCCACAGGGTAATTGTTTGTAAATTTCTTGTAAAACCTTAGGTCATTTGTTATCCTCGAAGTATTTGAGTTCTTCAAACTGTTTTATTTTAACATCCACAGTTTATTCAGCTCATTCACTTTTATTTCACTTTGCAAACAAATGTTGCTAATCAGTGCTAGCTATATCACCCACTAAACTCGGATTGCGTATTTCTGTGTTTATAAGTGTCAGAGTTTATAAGGTTGCAAAACAAAGGAAATCTCTCACCAGCTTTGAAACTACTGTTTCCTCATCCCTTACATGCTGACACATATGTGTGCAGTCCAAGCCTTTCTGTTTGTGTTACATCGATTACTGTAAACAGAGAACATGCTTGATTATCACTGTGGGTTTCGCCACTTACTGCATTGTCCAAATTCGCTTCATAATGAAAAATACAAAAAATATGGTGAATCCAAATAGTGGTGAGTCTCTCAGCAACAACAGAGAACACATTTCCATTATTTCTCCACAGACCTGCTTGGATTTCAAACATTCTTGATAATAAGTCAGCAGCAATCACATATTGTTTCCACCTTTTGTGTGTGCTTGCGGGCGTGTGCTTGTGTGTGTGTGTTTTAGCATTTCTCACCTTGTAAGAACCATTTTTCCAACAAATTCTGACTTGTCATTGTTGTCATTTTATCAACACAAGAAGAGTGAGGCAGAAATATGATTCATATGTTTTTGAATAGCAACATTTATTACCTGTTCTTATCTCGCAGCTGTCTTATCTCAGTGGTCTGGAGTAAGAGCTCCTTTTCCAGTTTATTGGTGGACAATGAATTCTCCAGAAGCTGGATCTCTATCCTAGATGTTTGATTCAGCACCTGGGGGAAGAACAGAATCATAATTCACCCAGGAATTGTGGACTGAAGTAAAATTAAGATAAATGAAAACTCCTTACCTTGGCTTCCACCACATTGAGTTTCCGTGTCTGCTCTGCTGTCTGTGAGAGGAGGTTCGTTCCGATCTCCAACATTGTGGCTGTTTGGTTGTTAACAACATGCGACTGCATGTTAACAGCATCTCGCCTTATACTCTTCTGTATGAAGTTCTCCAACTGCAGAAATACAAAAGTAGGAAATGCTCAATAACCTTCTCCTTCAACTTGCTGAGGTAGAAATAAGGCAAGTCAAGTACCAGTCAAAATGAAACTTTTTTATCATTTCACGTTCTACCACAATTTTGACAAACGCTTCCAAGCTTTTCCAAGCAACCGATATTTATGTAAGTTTATCCTACTTATAAAAGTTGATTGTTTAAAATGCAGTAAATATCAAGTGTAACAAGGGTTACCGGAAAAAACCCAGCAGCTAAGCAAAAACACCTCTTACCACCTATTAGGCATTGTTGTGTAGGTATAGTGATTTGGGATTATTTTGAGAATAAACTAATCTTCATACCAAACTTTTCTTGAGTGAAATACGAAACCATCTGTCAGTTGAAGCGAATTGAATTTTCAGCAGAAAAACGATTCCATTCACATCAACAAACTGAATTTATGAAGAAAATAAAAAGGTAATTCCACAAGCTGCTCATTGACGTACCTGGTATTTTTTCACCTACAGCTGCTACTACTCTTTCTACTTTGGCTTCTTGTTACAATTGTTACACCATCTAGTTTGGATTTATTGAGTTTAATTTTCTTGTTGTGGAGGTTCCTCCATCTTTTCCTCAGTGTTAGTATTTATTTAAATGTTTTCACACTTATAATTTTATAATTTCTTTGGTGGTGGGTTTTGCATTAGGTTGTTTACTATTTTGGGTGCACACATTTAGTAAACACCTTATGTTTATTTAGTTCATTAACTATTTTATTTTTGTTGCGTTTGAAGGACTGCTGGGGGAAGATGATTGGTTAAGGCAAACCAGGAAATGGAACAGACCATCAGGCTGCTGGAAGCAGGGGACCTGATAATGAAGATTCTTCCTCTCGCTCTACTAAAAGCATAACTGCTAAAACATTTATGGTGTTAGGTTGTTTGTTTT
>CAEGAD010096604.1:0-142692 GCA_903067055.1 Poeciliopsis paucimaculata | reverse complement strand
CAAATAAAGCTCGAGCATTGTTAATGTTTTTGTTTATGACATCTGCAAAGAAAGCCTCCCTTGCATGTTTTAGTGTTGACTGGTAGTTACGTAGCCTTTCTTTATAGATGTCACAATGAACGTGAAGTTGAGTTTTACGCCATTTTCGTTCTGCCCTGCGGCAGAGTTGTCTTGCAGATTGAACTATTTGTGCATTTCTCCATGGAGATTTCTTCCTACCAGAAGAAATCTCCATGGAGACACAACCTTTACTTTAATTAAAGGTGTTTGAAGACAAATTAATAGAAGCAAGTATGGAACTACATCGGGGCCATAAAGTTTGTTAAAAACCAATTTGGAATTTACTCAAACTTTTATGTTAAATATTTGAAACTGAAAACAAAAGATTAAAAATGGTAGTGAAAGTTTGAAACTAAAAAAAATGTTCAGATTCAAGTTTTTTAAATTAATTTTCAGACTTTTGGCTATTTTGGCAAAGGGGGCGGAGCCTCAGGTGAAGGTCAGAAATCATGACTGACAGCTGAACATCAGAGTCTCTGCTGATGCATTCAGGGACCGTATGAAACTGGAAATGTCATCAATACTCTGTGTGTTTGTCATTAGTTTTGAAAAATACCTCATTTCACAGACATTAACTTCTCCTGTCAACTCACCCCACAAATATCAGTGGAAAAATATCAGATCGACAAATTTTCAGTTTTACGTTTCCCACACTCTTTTTTCTCTTCAGTTTTTTTTTTTTTTTTAACAAACTTTGTGGCTTCAATTTAGCTCCATAAGCAGAGGCCAAAATTCATAACTTTATGTCGTTTTCCACATGGACTCAGGTTGGTCTGAATATTGTTTTCTTTACTGAAGAAACTATAACTGAAAAATGACTTTTTTGTATTTACTCAAACTTTTATATTAAAATTATCTCGATTTTCTGAAATGCTCAAAAGCTATGGGGAAAAAAGTACAATGATGTGATGCAGCTGGTATTTTTTCAGAGTTTAAGTCCTGCAGATTTCATCTTCTTAGTCCCATCGACCTCTTTTAAGACAACCTGTGACTCTTCCGACCACGTGTGTCAAAGTCGAGGTAAGAGGACCCAATCTGGCCCACCGTTGCTTTTTACGTTTCCCTCTAGACTCCAGGGAACCTCCAAGACTTTAATTCAGATTTAAGACTTTTTTTGACCATAATGTGTTGGATTTAAGACCTGCATCACTTCAGAAATGTGCAAAAGAACCAGCCTTAACCCTGCTGGTGCCGAAGGTTTTCTTCCACAGAATGAATGCAGCATTGTGCAGGTTGGCAGCAGCAATAATCCAAAGGCAAAGATGAATGTCATCCAGTCATAAGCTATAAATCTGCATTTAAGCCATGATAGATGTCAAAACACAAAGTTGCTAGCTGACTAGCTTGCAAGTCCTTCTCCTCCCTCCATTTCCATTGCAGGAACCACCAACAGTTCCTGCTAATATAGCTGCTAATATACCTGCACTAGCTAGCGAGAGTATATTAGCAGCTAGCTGGCAGTAGCCTCAATCGCCTCGAGTCGCAGAACGTAAAGAAGTGACTCAAACGTTCGTCTGACAGAAAAGTCCCACGAAATAAAAATACTTTCTAGAATATATGAGATTAAATAGTTCTGACAACAAAACTGAAGACATTTGATCAACGTATTTAAGGCTAACTGACCTTTTATTGTCGCATTAAAGACTTTTTAAGGCTGCTTGTATTTAGTGTATTTTAGTGAACTTGCACCGATGCACCGATCCGATAATCTAAATGTCCTGATACTGGAAAACATTCTAGATCTGTCAGTGACAATGTGCAGATCTACTCAGTCTAATTCTACGCTTTGCGCTGAGTGACATCATGCTTTATTAATTATTTTATATTACATTCAGAATTCCTAATTTTACTTTCTGAATGATTTGAAAGAAAGTTTGTTGAAGTTTATTTTTAGTCAACCTTTTGTTTTTGTCAGTTTCTTTATTAACTCTTATTTACAGCGACTGAACAAATTAAATTGTTTTCACGTGTTTGTCTAAACTAGTGAAGCTGTTGGTGTTTAAGTGAGCAAAGTTATCAAATTTGTGTCTGTTTTAAAAAAGAGGAACATTTCAGTTGATTTTCTGCATCATATCGGTATCAGCCGATACTTAACCTCAGATATCGGTAACTGCAGTGTAAAAGTGGATCGGTTCGTCCCGTTCATGCTGAAACTCAGAGATAAACATGTATTAAAACAGACTCAGGGTTGTCAGTGGGAAGCCAAAAATATTTTTAAGCTCATTCCAGTGAATCTGATGAAGCCTATATGTAGCTGAAGCTTGTTGATGTGGGTATTAGTAGAAGAATAGCTAAATAAAGAGCCTGAATTTTGTTTATCTCCCTGCCAAACAGACGCCACTGCGGATCCAGGAGGTTGAAAAGCGGCGGGCTCTTTGTCACAACAATCCTATAGAGGCCTGAACCAATGACAGGAAGGCAGGCGGTGGCGGCGGAGGGACGGGAGGCCGATTGTTTCAGCAACTCATTAATTAATTTCCCTCTCATCATTTATCCTGGAAGCACTACATAGGTCTGGGAGGTATAGGTAATGATACAGGAGGGGAGACATGAATACTGAGAGAGCGCATCCTGTTCGCCGTCAGCGCGGTGCCGAGCAGCTAGCTGTCACACAAAGACACAATGAGGCCCGGCAACAAACAGCCACTTAAAAAAACAGCCTGGCAACTGAGAGCAAATTCAATTAGAGAAGTAATTAGTAGATACAGGGCCAGGCGGCGGCAGCGGCGGCGGCAACACAGGAATTAACGGGCGCGGATAGGAGGAGGACGCTGTCATAATTAAGAGGCAATCACCTATGTCAATGAATACCTAAAAAAACACAAAACTATTAATTCAGTGATCAAAAATATTTCAGGAGAAGATTAATACAGCAAATTCATTTTAAGAGACTAATTTCTGGAAAGATAGGAAGACAATTGCACATAATGTACTTCGCCTGGCATTTATATTGCTAATTAAATTTTTTCTTTTTGATAATTTGCTAAAGGGCCGCTCATCCCTCTCTCTCCTCCACTGTGTGTGTGGGGGTGTGTGTGCGTGTGTGAGGCAGTGTTGCAGCAGTAGCTAAATATAAAGCATAGTGCTGTCTCTCCGAACGCCTCGCTGCAAAACGCTTCCACGCATGATACAAAAAAAGAAGAAAAACAACATGAACAACAGCAAATATTCACCGCCTCTTCCTCCACCCTGCGTGTTTATCTCCCCCCAGCACCACCACCTCCTCCCCTATGACTCCACACACACAAAAGAAGCAGCAATTAAATTAGACGATAAGGATGTGAAATAAATCAGCAGGTTATTGATTGATTTGTCCCTCTCTTGGGGCGGCAGCAGCTATCATTTCACACCAACAGCTTCTCTATCACCAACTAATTACTCTGTTTCCAAAATCCCTCAGAAGGTTTCAGACAACAGATAGAGCAGCTTCAGGAAAACAGAACAGGATTAAAAATCATCAGAGAGGCTAAAAAACCAGAGGAATGTTTCTGATACGACAAGTGTGTTTGTTGTTCTTCTCTAAACGTTCAAATAAAAAAATAAAAAGCTGCTTACAAATTATTTATTCCAGCATTAACTGCCTATAAAGTCTCTAATTTCAGTCTTTTATTGATTACATATGTAATATTTTACTTATTTTAAGTAAAAAGTAGCAAGAAATTACTCAGAGTAAAAAGTAACTCATCAAATTATCAATCATTTAACGTTTAAACATTAAACAATCAGACGGACCAAAATATAACGTTAAGTACAAAGTTTGGTGTTTTAAAAAGAAAATGACAAAAAAATAAAATAAAATTAGGTTAAAAAAAAATGTTTCCAACTCAAGTTTGTTTTAATAAGAAATTTCTGAAACTTTAACAGAAACTGCAGGTGAATCTTTGGTTAAAACAGTACAGATTAGTAAAAATACTACTAAAAGCACATTTTTAAATAACAGTTACTAAAGTAACTAGTTGGTTCTGGTTCTAAGAGGACGGATAGTTTCTGATAGAAATGGATCCAAACGAATCAAATGTTTGACTTTTCAAACTTTGTTCTGTTATCAAGTTGAACCTTCAGCCTCAAACTAAAAAAATAATCACATCATCTGCAAAGAATATTATTATTTCGACTTTCTACTCTGATTAATGGCAGAATTGTTTTTAACTCCATAATTTATGTTCTAAATAATTTAAATTACTCTCATTTATTTTGATTTTCTCAAGAATTCAAGACAATAAAGCATTAAAGTCACAAAACCATTAAAATTATGAAAATAAAGTCATAATATTACAACTTTATTCACAAAATACTAGAACTTAATTTTGTAATAACGACTGTCATGACTTGTAAAAATGTTTAAATCTTTTAATGTGAAGTGATTTTATTCTGTTATGAATATTATCTTGTAATATGACTTAATTCGTGTAAAACTTTGACTTTATTCTCAAATTATTATAACTTTGTCAGAGTAAGACTTTAATCTCATGTTTTCTCAAAATATTACGACTTTATTCTTGAATTTTATTCATTTTTTCTCTTAGTTGGTTTTATTCCGTCGTACAACGCAACTACAAATTAATGAAATGTGAAATACAAATAATAATAACAATAATAATTAAAAGTTCAAATTCAATCCAAATATGAAAAACCTAACTTTGTATCTAATTAAACAACAGTTTGAATTTCAGCTCCAGAGAGAAAAATCATCTCATTTTTATTTTATCTTAGTAGAAATGAAAGCCAGGCTCACACTGAGGAGGAGGAGGAGGAGGAGGAGGAGGAAGAGCATCCTCATCTTTTAAATACAGATTTGGTTTGTTGGTCTTGGTGTGAAGAAACGAAGGCAGATCTCCATATGCAGAATTTACATATTCATCTTTGACAGCCGGGTTTTATTTGGGAGCAAAGTGTGGAGAAAATATATCCACTTATCTGTATCATGAGCAGCGATCGGGCCTCATGAGCCGGCGCCGGGCTGAAGGGGAAGGATAACACTAATATGGCCTCAGATTGTATGCAGGACTAGTTAATGCTATTTACTGAGGAAGGTAGATGATGGACAGGGGGAGCAGGAGGGCGAACGGAGGGACGGAGACGGACACTAAGTGGCCTTCCAAGCCTCTGGATGCTCCTTTAGGAGCCAATTACCGAGCTAATGGAGCTAATGCCAGAGACGAGTTTGGAAGATGAGAAGAGAGGCAGGCCGACGGGAAAGCCTTGACACCGAGACAAACCGCCGGCAGCGGCGGCGGCGCAGAGGACGATTAACGTTTGCTAATCTGATGGGCAAATCTTCAGGCGTCAAACGCGTCCGGAAAGAAACC
Source organism: Poeciliopsis paucimaculata (assembly GCA_903067055.1). NCBI lineage: Eukaryota > Metazoa > Chordata > Actinopteri > Cyprinodontiformes > Poeciliidae > Poeciliopsis > Poeciliopsis paucimaculata. The sequence continues at coordinate 137,323 of CAEGAD010096604.1, read as the reverse complement.
CCGAAACGGGACGGAGGGGGCGCCGCCAAGCAAACGCGTCTCGTTTTCATGATCCGTCATGTTCGGCTGCAGATTAAAAGTGTGATCTCCAGGCTTATAAACGATTTAGTCAATTACCAACGTTATCTAAAAACGCTTTAATTTGCCTTTCAGCGCTGCAACAGGGGCCCTCTGCGCTGTCAATGAGGTGATTAGAGCCCAGATTGCTGCTTCCAAAGGCCAAAAACAGCTGCTGTCACCCACACTCGGAGATGTCAGCACAGCAGAGAAAAAACTCCCGACTCGTCAAGACTTGGCATCTGACTGGTGAAGAAAGGGAAGAAGAGGAAAGGAAAGGAGAAGATGTAGTTTAGATAAGACAGGAGGAGAAAGAAGAGGTAGAAATACCTGAGTTGGTCGGCTGCCAGCCAGCGCAGTGTGACAGGGAAGGCCCATCTGCGCTCCCCGACACTCAAGATGGCAGATGTAGAAGCAGATTGATTTTCATTCAGCTGTCATGATACACAAGTGGAAAAAAACACTCGCGAGCGTACACACTCACAATCACGGTGTTTGAAAGCTCTGTCAAGTGGCTGGGCCGCTGCTGGCTGTCGGCCTGCCAAGCTGCTTCTCTCCTTCCTGTCATTTCATCTTCTCCTTCCCTCCCTCCCTCTCTGCCGCTCTCAACGACTGTTAGCTAAAATCTCAGCGCCACATCTGGCGCTCAAATTAAATCATTTACAGTCCATAGTGAGGAGCTGCGTTTGGTGACAATACAGCCGGTGGGGAATCAGCGTGTTTTCTCCGAGCCCTGACACCGAGCGGCTCCTCCGGCGTCTGATTAGGCGCCGGCGGTTCGTGCTTCAGAAAGTCTGGATCATCTGCTGGCGTGGCCCCTGACACCTGCACTCCTTCCTCTGGGAGCCGCGGCCTCCATCTGCAGGTCTCATTCTGTTGGAGAACATCGTGTTTCCTCCTTTGCTCATCTCAATGTTTACAAGGTCACAAAACTGTCAGCTTGAAATCATCACTTCGCGTGCGGAGCTCCCTGAAAATCCTCCAGAAACTTCTGCATAAACACGCTGCAGGTTATTATTTACATCCGGAAATTTCATGCTTGTGAGCAACACTGGAGGGCAAAAAGACGACTCTTTTACCTCCATAGCCGCGCTGCGACGACTCCGTTCACAAAATGCAACCTGTAGATGTTGGGATTATTCATTTAGTTCGATGCGCCGCAGCAAAGAGAAAAAATAACGCAGAAAAACGTTAAACGACTCAAAACCAAGACCTTTTTATCGTTTCTGTGCTTTCTTTACGCTACACAGATTGTTGCCGTAGCAACCGACTGACAACACCAGAAAACACGCATCCTTTTTTCTTGTAGATATCAGGTTTTAGATTTATGGCTTTATGGCCGTCTGCACCTGACTTCACGTTTCAACGTGTCTGTAAAAATATTATTTCACTTGTGGGAAAATATGTTGTTACAAGTGAATTAATCTGCCAGAAATCAACCGACGAGCACTTATATTTACTTGTAAGATAGTTTTGTCTTGTTTTATGTTCACTGAGATGTTTGAACTAAAAAGTAGAGAAAACTACCTGGTCAGATTTCATGTTTTTGCAGTGAAACGTTTGATGTTTGTTGTTTTCCATGAGAAAAAAACCCACATTTTTCTCTCATGCTTCACTAAATCCCAGAGCTTCGCCACTCTGATCCGTTTGACCGGCGCCGATTCTGCTAAATGAGTTTCAGTCAGATTCGAGTTGTGTGCTGAATACTAAGAAATGAGTCGGACCGGTGAGAACTCGTGACCCCGACCTGCGAAGCAGGATCCGACTGCGACCCGAACCGGCCGGCGTTTTAACGGGTTCACAGAAAGCAGCAGCTTTGATCAGGAAGCACTCGGCTTCTCACGCTGCGTCTCTTGATCCCTATTTATTTATTTCTCAGCTGCAAACAAAGATATTTACACGCCTGCAGCTCTGTGATCTCAGCGATAAAGATGGGAGCCGGACTCATCCAGGCTGCTACAGCATGCAGCTCAGTGGGGTCAGAAGGTCACGGTGGTCGGAGCAGCTGAAGACGGTCTGAGTTTCCTCTACGACATTCACAATGATGAAACATGCAATGTATACTTTCTGTGTTACCGTATGTGCAGCTCAGGCTGCAGAAAGGGAACTGTGAAAAGATTTTCTTCTAGATCAAAAGGAAATAGTGTGGAAAATATTTCTATTTACAGACTTTATTAGGAAAACTTTTCTCTAAAAGTTCATCTTTCGGTACGTCTGTTTCTTTTATGTGCAGCAGATAATTGGACATTCAGAAGAGCCTCAGGGGTTTGTTTTTCTGGGAAAGTTCAAAATGGTGAAGGAAAATTTATTTTTCCACTAAATTTGCAGATAAATTTGCAGCTCTCACCACTGCACTGAAAACCTGCTGCTTATTCCACTAAATACAGATTTCTGAGTTAAAACATTGGTATTGTTGTTTCTAAATGTTTCAAATAATGCAAAGAAAACAAGTTAATACTTGTTTTCTTTGCGTTATTTGAGGTCTGCATCCCTTTCTTCATTCTAACCATTTATCATTTTCTGCAAATATAAAATGTTTGCTAGTAATTTCGGCTGTCAGTAGTTCATAGATAAAAGAACAATGTTATAAAAAGTAGAATCAGAGAAACTGATCGTTTTAAGTGGTGTCTTCATTTTTCCAGAGCTGTAAATACCTTTTGTCAAATTTTTGGACCCACAGAGATTGTATCGCCATGGAAAATAAATTTTTGCTCTAAAATCGGCAATTAGATGAACATGTTTGTTGTCAAACCATAGCCTACATATTTTGATTTGTTGGTTTCCTTTCTTTTCCAAATTGACCAAAAAGTTTGGTTCTCTAACCACTAATTAACCTCTACAAAATCTGCATTAGCTGGAGCTAACAATTAGCACCACATCATGTGCTTCCAGTTCTGGCATCTGATTTTACACATAAATCACTTTAAAGTTGCTTCTTGTGGCAATAATTGGTTTAAAAGGCTCACAAATGGCAGCCATGTAATAAAAATGACAAAAACACACCGTTTACTTCTGAAATGTAAAAGTGGAACATTTTAACTTAATACATAAAACCTTTTTGTGTGAAGTAACTTTTGGTGTTTCGGAAACTTTTTGATATTTCACATTTTTTCACATTTCACTGCTGCATCTGCTGCAGTGCTAAAATGGTTTTTAACTGTCTATATTAAGGTTTATTTGGTGTTTTAACTGTTGAAATAGAGCTACAAGCTTTTTCTCAAATAATAGTCTCAAGTTTGCAGATTTTAGCCAATTCTTTGCTAGAATCTGAAAATCTTGCTAAAAATCTGACAATGTTTTGTTGTGAAATTGTTTAAAGATCCATTATATTTAAAACTATCACATAAGACGTGCAAAATTCAGATTTGTTTTTTCCAGTTGAGAAGTGATAAGGTCATGAGAATCCGCCATGTTCAGACTTGGAAAATATAATTTTCCCCTGAATTCTGAGCATCCAGAAACGCTGAGACATTTTTCCTCCAAGCATTTTCTCTTGACCCAGAACACAAAGAGGTTCTGTTCCAAGAAGAACCGCACTCTGGGCTCATTTCAGACTGAAAGGACCTGCAGAGGAGAAGGTTTTCTTCATGAAGAGACAAGAAAGCAAATTTAAAAAGATATAACAATGTTATATCGCTAATATTTGTCAGAAAAAGCAACATTTAAATGCAAGAATCCAAACTTCTGCAGCATCGAAGGCAATTAAAACAACATTCAGCCCCAGAAAAATCCTTAAGTTGCCTTTTAATTTCTGTTTTTCTGAAGAAAACAAGATTTGAGCGCTTAAAAAAACCCCAAAAACCTGAATGACTCGTTAATGCAGACTTTTACTCACAGCATCCAGCGGCACTAAAAGCACAAAACGGGATTTAAAATGACGACTGCTGAGCTGAACATGTCGGCGCATTACAGACGAGAACAATAATGACGCGTCAGTCCAACCATACAGACACTAATAAAACACATTAACTGCTGCTGCTGCTTTCTCTGGGAGGAATGAAAGTTTAACACATTTATTAAACTTTTCCCTTCTTTTCAAGAGGTTTTGGGAAACAGGAGAGAATGAAAAACAAAATCTAGTTTCTAGAGTAATTATATTAGTACATCTGAAGTAAAACCAAAACTTGCAAGTTACTCATCAATAAATAGGAGCTCATTTTGAGACAATAATTCCTCAATATTGATTAAAAAGTACTTGTTCCATTGTCAGATAAATTCGCTTTTGTTACATGTGTCAAACTCGAGGCCCGGGGGCCGAATCTGGCCCGCCGCAGCTTTTCATGTGGCCCTCCAGACTCTAAATTACATCAATAAATCCCTGCAGGTTTTCACAAATCAACAGATCCCCAGTTTATCTGGTTTAATGCAAATCTTTCTCTAAACTGATCTAAATCAGTGGGTAATAGTCTATGATCGATCGAACATCACATTTAACCTCATAAATTAGAGCAAACACTGTAAAAAATTCTTACAAATATTTCTAAATTAGCGCCACAAAATCTGTGATTTTGATCAGTGAAAATTTGTTCAAATTAATTAATTATAATAAAACCTTATCGAATGCTGAAACAAACAGCTGTTTATTAATGTCTTCACAGTTTAATTGGTTTTATCAAAACATTCTGCACTTTAAGAACATTCAGAGTTTTGATATGAACAAAATGAAACTGAGTTTGACAAAAACTTTTCCACCAATATCAATTAATTATTGACTTGAAATAAGATCCTACATCTTGCTGGAAACTTATCTATTAGTTAGTTTTGTCTTATTTGAAATGTATTTAGATATTTAACTAGAAACTAGACCAAAAAATTTTAACGTTTAGTTTTTTGCAGTGTGGGAAGGAGCTGACTCCTGTAAGTTTTGGCCTGCTGGTCATCCATCATCATCGTCAGACAGCAAGGCCTTTGTTTGTCCTCTACCAACCAGCAGTGGACTGGTCTGGCTGCTGGAGGAACTGGGAGACGTGTGTGTGTGTGAGAAGGCGAGCTGAACCAGAATCCACACAGAAAGCAGTGTGAGAGTGTGAATGCGACAGAGGAAGCCGGTTGACCTGGTGTCAATTAGAGCCGTATCGTTCCATTCCCCGGGGGCGAGGCCGGCTCCCAAACATTAAATCATTTCATTCCCTCCGTCCGTCCTGCTGCGGCGCTCCCACACCGCCCGCTCCAGGACCCCACGATTCTGCTTCACTGACATTTCTGAAAATTATCAAAGTGGTTTTGGATTGTGGTCATTAGCATCCGACAGCAATGTGTCATTTACCTGGCACAAATAACGAATTACACGCGTAGAGATGTTGGAGAAATGGCAATAAAACCAACTAAACATCTGTTTAACAGCCATAAAGAGAGTAAATCACATAGGACAGATTTTATTCTTAATTAGTAAAGAATTATTAGAAATTAAAATCTTATTGTATTGGAAAACATTTGATGAAATAAGAAGCCTTCATTCTTTAAGACCAACTCAGCATTTATTGGAAGCTAATGCTAAGCTAGAGCTACACTAACACTGTATTTAGTGGAAGCTGCATGTTTTATGGACATCTGGTTCAGGCAAATACAAAGACGACCATTTGAAAATCAGAAAAATGTGCAAAATTTCAAACCCAAAACTAAAATTAGTTCAGTTTTATTAAGCCTAAATGGGTAACTTTCATCACAGGATGATTCTTTAGGTTTCAGCAAAGCAGAATTATGAGAAGCAATTAAAAACATTTGCAAAAAAGGAAGAAAAAAAAAAATTCTAACCTACTTATTTCAAAAACGCAAACAGATTTGAAAAGTCTGATCCGCTATAAAACTTCCTGCAAATTCTCAAACTGATTGGTAATAAATCCCATATTTCCGTTTTTGTTGTTTGTTGGTGGCAGACTCCAAATCAGCTTTTCCATAAAATCCTCTCTTGACTAAATGTGACAAACTATTGTCGTTCTTTGTCTCCGTATCGCTCTAATCCTCTTTCTCCGTCTCTGCATCCCTCCATCCGCTCGCCCAAACCGGAGGGAAGCGCTTCGCTGCTGACCAGCAGAGGCCCAACGCCCGGCTCTCACCGGAGGCCTAAGCTGTGTGGTCACATTTTACATCTGTGTGTGTGTGTGTGTGTGTGTGCGTGCGTGCGTGCGGGGGTGTGCGTGTGTGTGCGAAACAGGGAATTGGCCTGTATGTCAGGAGGTTTTGGGCAACTGATCAGTGTATAAATGTGTGTGTTTTGCTCCACTGGTCAGACTTGGGGGAAGGTTAGCCAGATTTGGCTGCGCTAGCCGTGTGTGTGACTCGTTGGCACCGGTTCACACCAAGCCGGGTTGCTGCCACACACACACACACGCACACACACACACACTCGCAGGCATCCGTGTGTTTGCTTGGCTATTGTTGTAGGTATGCAGCAGATCAGTTTAAGCTTCATAAACCCGTTATTGTGCAATAAATCCGTCTCATCGTTTATAACCTTTTTGTTTGTTAGTCACTCCATGTTTCTGCTGACTGATCACCAAATGGAGCCGAATTACGACGGAGTTTTAAGGAGATACTAAGAAAAATTAAAAGATGTAATTAAGAGAATAGAGTCTCGAGTTTTATATAAACTATAACATATTGCTCAGTAGTGATCAACGTTGCAGCTTCATGAATCAGGAAATGAAATATTGATAAAGACCAACTGGTGAATCAAATTGGTTTTAGCAGGAGAGCAAAATGAAACCTAATGTCATTTATATCCATTAAATATGGACAATATTTTATTAATATTACACACATCTCATTTCTAAACTTAGAACTATTTTTAAACTGATGTGAAATGATTGGATTTTGTTCCACAGATTTCAAACATCAAGTTTTCAGAAGGAAACTTGGTTGTAACAAAGTTTTGTTTTTTGTGATTACAGAGGATAATTATTTAGATTTTTCTCCAGCAAACTTCAAAGAACCACATAATGATCTTTATTAAATGATCACAAGAGGAAATAGTCATATTTACTTGTTTATTTTGTTAGAAATAAAAAGTATTTTTGAAGAAATGTGTGTTCTGAATGAAAAGATTTACTGTACATTTATGTCAAAATGTTAGGCTTTAATAAAATCAAACTTGGAAGAATCGCAGACGGACAGTTTAACTTTAGATTTTCTTTTTTTGTCAATCTACCATTTTTATTCATCTTGGATGGTTAGAAACAAAAAATCCTTTTTACGTCATTTTCTTTCTCCAAACTTATTCAGATCAGAAAAACAGAGTTTAAAGAACGCTGCCGTTTTAAGCTCAATATATTCTATTATCGTAACATTACAGGAATAAGAAAAGACGTGAACAGTCAATATGAATACAGTCTGGACTGGAGTTAAACCTGCAACTTCAAACTAATCTGTAAATACAATTGATGACAAGTCTGCATTTTCTTCAAGCTACAGAGAAGATAAACTTATTTTCAGCTCTGATTATGAAGCTAGCTTAGCTGTTAGCAGAAACTCAGAACCACGGAGCACTTAGAGGCCAATCCATAATTTCACTCAAGCAGCAGCAACAACGACGAGGAATCCAGCTCCAGTAAACGAACAGAGGCAGAAAATAGGTTCTGGAGGCGCCCCTCCCCTCGGACTGAAATAATACTGCAGCTGTAATTGGTTTGAGAATTAGGCTGATAAAAGGCGGAGGAGCCGGACAGTAAATCCATTCAGCTCATCTGTTTACTACCGACGCTTTTGAAGAAAAGTGTTGTTTGTGTTTGGTGTAAAGATTAGAGTCACAAAGAGTTATGGATTTGTAAAGTCCTTTTAATATATTTTTCTAGTGATTGTTTTCAACTGCAAGAAAAAGTCACCTGAAAAAGAAAAAGCTCAATAAATGATATCAGAGTCTGATGAAGCCGAGTTGTGGAGTAGTTTGGGTCTGGCATTGTGCCGAGTCCAAATTCACTCATTATTTTCTCTTAAAATCCAGCAGCAGCAGCGAAGGAACGCTAAAACACAAATGTAGAAAGTCTCCAGGTGGATTCTGGTTTACTCCGCTTCAATCAACTCCAGTCCGTTTGGCTATAAAGTCCGGTTCATTTGGGGACAAGTGAACCGTCTACAAACCTCCATCTCTGTCCGATCGAAGTGAACTCTGGTTCGATTCTAATGTGTATGTGAACGCCAAACGGACCGGAGACCACTCCAAAAGCAGGAAGTGGACTACAGCGCAGGGCATTGTGGGTAAATATAACCAAAACAAACATGCTAAGCTAGCGCTAGCAGGAGAAATGACTCTTAATTTTCTCTTTTTCAAAACAGAAAACGTGCAGCCGCTAAATTCTGACTCCACTCCATTTCTGTTTACATTTACTGAAGGAGGAAGTTGGGTTCTGCGTCTTCTTCAGACGTTTTCACGCCGTTTCCTTAGACGGTTCTTGGTGCAGCGCCCCCACAGGTGAGGAGCTGGGCTTTTAGTCTTGATTTAAAGGAACTCAGTGCTTCGGCTGTTTTGCAGTTTTCCAGAAGTTTGTTCCAGGTTTCCGACTGATCCAGAAAGCTGCTGCTGGAGTTCTGACTAAATCCAGGAAGTCAATATATTAAAGATCTGCTGTTGTCATAGCAACCTCCCAGACCTCTCAGGTCTTCTGGTTCTGGTTCTGCTCTGTATTCCCAGAACCAGAACCGAACATAGAGAAGCAGCATTCAGCTTCTGTGCAACACAGATCTGGAACAAACTTCCAGAAAACTGAAAAACACTGAGTTCCTTTAAACCTAGACTAAAACCCACCGGGTTAGAGCTGCTTTTGAAACACGATAAATGAAACAATCAACATTTTGATGTGCAACGACGGATAAAATCAAAGTTTTGTTGACTGTTGCTATGATGTGCAGCTCTTTGAAACGCCTTGTTGCTAAAATGTGCCAAATAAATATAATTTGATTTAATTTGTGGTGCATACAAGCTGAATGCTGCTTCTCCATGTCTGGATGCAGAACCAGAACCAGAACACATGAGAGGTCTGAAAGGTTGCCATGACAACAGCAGCAGGTCTTTAATGAGGCGTTCAGTGATTTATAAACTACCAGAAGTATTTTAAAGTCAAGGAATTGTTGACTTAAAAGAAGCTTAGTTTCATCTTATGAGACATTTGGAAACTAGATAAACAAACTTGGTAAGGTTGTGTTTTTGACTCGGTGCAGAGAAACCGAGTCTGTTTTCACACCAACAGCCTGAATGTAAACTAAAAACAGAAGCAACCTCCGACAGAAACTCAAGCACAAACACCGACGCGCGCGCCTGCTCTCTTAGAAACCGGAAAAGTTTCTAGCCTCTTAAGTGTCCGGCCTTAAGCTGTATTAGCCTCTTCTCCTCCCTCCATCACATCTTAATGTGTGTGATAAAACATCAGGGGTGGAGAGAAGGGCAAATGATGTGCTTTTTTTCTTTTTTGGGGGCCAAAACAGCTAAAAGATGAGGATAAAGAACTGAGTCTGTGTCCAAGTGTTTCTGTCCACTCGCAGCATTAAGAATCCGTCCAGTTTCTTTTCAAAGCCAGCCACTTTGGTTGGACCGCAGCATCAGGGCCTTTTGTGCCGCCTCAATCTCTCCCCATCCCGCCGCCGCCCTCCCCCTGCCTCTCAGGCCGCCTGAGTGTCTGTAATGGCCAAGACAGGGAGGCTGGAAGTGAAAAGGGAATGGAGGAGCGGAGCAAGAGAAAAAGAGAGCAAGCAGGAGGAACTGGAGGGTGAAGGAGGGAAGGGACAAAAGGAGGAGAGAGGGAAGCGATGGAGAGGAGAAAGAGGAGACACGGGAGCGGGATGCTTGGGCGGGAGTCTTTAGGGGGAAGCCAGGCGGCACTAAGCGTCTCTGTTGCTGCCCAGCCAGGCCTGCCGTCCCCCCAGGGAATGAAAACCGTCAGCGCTCTCCTCTCCTCCGACGTCCACTTCATCCTCTCATCCCACTTCACGCACTTTCAGTTTCATCTGGATTCGCCCGTCTTGTTGAGACCATCCTTTGGATTACTTTAAATCTATGAACCCGAGGTTGTCCTGTCCTCTTTTGTATTTACAGCCTCATGAATGGGGAACGGCTTTTCCCTCTGAGGCAGGAGGAAGTATCATCATTTCTGTCCTGATTTCAGGAATTAAATCAGGACAGAGGTCGAGGGAATTTTACAATCGAATGAGAAATTTGATTTTTTTACCTTTATCCAAGTTAAACACAATTTAATGAAGTTTCTTTGGTCTTTATTTAGATATAATAGCTTGTTTAAAGCCAATAATTCCTTCATACTTGTATATTATAACAAAATATTTCCTTCATGACTTAGTGACATAATCTGCCAGCACTACTGTTTTTAAATTAAGGAATTATTTACTTAAACTTTACTCATATTTATTGCTGAAAAGTTACTTGTAGTTAATTTTATCTTATTTCAAGTTTACTAAGATATTTGCACTACAAACTAGACCAAAAATACCTGGTAAGATTTTGTGTTTTTGCAGTATAAATAAGAAACCCGGCTGTGTTCTGCCCAACAACCAGGGCCGGATCTACCAGGATGTGGAGCCAGTCCAATCCGCTCAGGAGAAATTATTTTACTAATGCAAATTACAGCATATATATCAGCAGGTCTGAACTGATACATGGTAGTTTAATGCGTCTCCATGTTGTTCTCAAAGAAACTGAATACAATTTGATAATTTTCAAGTATCTGAATTTTGTTTAGAATCATAAAAATTAAAAACAATAACACAACTGATCTGATTTGAGCTTGTGAGTTTCATGTAAGGTATAAGGTTTTCAAAACACGTATTCAATAAATAGAAAAACAATTTGCGATCCCCAGACTAGATCAGTCAGTTATTTTACCGACTGAAAAGCAAAATGCATCAAACTTCAGCTTCACCTTTTAGAAATACCCACTTTTGCAATAATGCAACAGAGAAAGAAAGACTTTTACTTTCAAATAACTCGTGTGTTTGCATATGCTGACAACAACATGCTACCATTAGCATGATGCTATTGAACCAAGTCATTACAGAGCAACACAGAGACACACAGTACAAACAAACCTAAAGGCTTATAGTCACGTTTTGGACTGTTGAAGGAAACTGGTAGCTAACATTAGCATGCTAGCTATCACTAGCTAACATTATTTACATATTAAAGTTAGGTGAAATGCTAGCATTAACTAAGGGCATGCTAGCAAATAGTAACAGACACCGTCTGCTATTCTAACAACAACTTGCACATCATCAGTTGCTACATAGCTACTAGCATTAGCATAAGGGAATCATTGCTCAAAACAGAGATGGGATGAAATACTAACGTTAACCTGATTAATTTTACACATTTTCCCCAAACACAAGCTTTACAGAGAGAATGGGAGGAAAATATTCCACATTTCATTCTTAGAATTAAAATGTTAAACATTTATTGTAATTAGTGGCTGAAGTCGTGTTTTACTTCTGACCTGCGTCTTGTTTTGTCGCCCGTCAACAAGCTGGACATCTGTGACTCAGCACTGAGAGGAAAACTGCCACATTTCATAAAATAACCATTCGGTAAGACAGTTTGTTTGTTACCGAGAATAACTCAAGGTCTCACATATCTGCTGAAATAATCTGAGAAAAACCCAGGAATGTTTTCACTTCTGAACATCACCGAGTCTTAAACTAGCAGAACAAAATGAAACTCAACTTAAAATATTTTATCACGGGGGATTTAGGGTCCTAGACCCAGCAAAACCCAACAGTCTCAGTAAATCAGGCGAATAAAGTTACTGCAGCTCAGTCTGACGTTTTACTTCACAAAGCATCAGATTTCTAAACATTTCAGTTTATTTTGTAGTTCAATGTGCTTTACATCATAAAAACATCAGTAATCAATTATGAAACAAGATATAAATACTATAATTAGTCAAACACCATTATTAAAAATCAAATATATTGATCGTTTCACTTATTACCAACTTTAAACAGGTGGTTTAAAAGAAGTCTGTGTTTCTGCAGTTTTGCAGTTTTCTGGATGTTTGTTACAGATTTGTGGAATTATTTTAGTTATCAAATGCTACATTTTTTTTTCAAATAAATAAATTCATCCTGAAATCTAAAAAAAAAAGATAAACAAAAAAAAATTCTTTTTGCATTTTTTGCAATAACAGCCTGAAGATTTTATTTGCAAAACTGTGATCCAAAAATATCACATTCTTCAGCTACTGTCAACTTTCTTCCTGTGGCTCTCACACGCACACGCACGCCCACACACACACACACACGCACACACCCACACACACACACACACACACACACACGCACACCCACCCACACACACCCCCACACACACACACACACAGAGGCAGTGGCCTCGGGACTAATTGCTAGATTGAAGCAGATTTTCTAGTTCAGTTCAGGGCTGTAATTGTGAAGAGAGCTGGGAGGAATGACAGGCTTCAAGCTGAGAGGACAAATCACCAGAGGCCGACGATTATACGGCATTGATGTTCACATGTCTGTGTGAGTGTGTGTGTGTTTGGGGGTGAGGGGTTAAGCCAACCAAATCTCAGATCCAGGTTGCTGTGGACTGACCCCAAAGAGCCTCATACGACCCCTGCTGACCCCTGCAGACGCTCGGCTCTGCGTGCATGCAGCCAAAAAATAAAAACTCAACTTTCCCTCCGAAAAACATATCCTGCAAATTTAACTCTCAATCTATAGAACTAGAAATTTTTTAAGGAAATATTGGCATAAAGGAAACTCTTATGTTGCTGAAATGTTACTTGTAAGTTAGTTAATTTTAAACCGATCTATAAAAATCTGTTTTAAAATTTTTAAAAACAATATTTAAAGTAAAAAAGGCACAATTGAGATTTTTTTTTGAGGAAAGTGAAAGAAATTCTTGTCTGCAAGACACAAGATCTGAGCAGCTACTTGCATAAAAAAAATAAAATGATCTCAAAATGTAAATTAACATATTTAATGTTTTTCATTATTTAAATAATTTGATTTTAGTCACAAATAGACGTATCAGTGATAATCTTCCCGATCTACTCAGTCTGATTCTATGCTTTATTAATTGTTATACATTATTTTCAAATATCCTAATTGCACTTTCTGAACCATTTGAAAGAATATTTGTTGCAGTTTAATTTACACATTTGACCAAACCTTTTGTTTTTGTCAGTTTGTCATTTATTTTACATGAATTGTTGCACTGCTAATCGCCCTGACTGAACAGATTAAAGTTGTTTTTACATGTTTGACCAAACTGGTGAATCTATTGGTCCAATAAAGTGTGAAGTATTGCAGCAAAGTTATCAAATAAATTAGTAATTAAGAACATTTATGTTCGTGTTTGAGAGAAAAAAGTCAATTCAGCTGTTTGTCTGTATCGGATCGTATCAGCCGATACTTATCACATATCGGTATCGGAAGTGAAAAATGTAGATCAGTGCGTTTGTAACTGTAATTATTACGGTGTTGTGAATGTTTTATGTGAACAAAAATGTAAATAAATAAAAAAAATATGACAAGGTTTATGCAACTCAAATGGAAGACTTTTTAAGATCATTATGAATAAAATTAAAACCTTCATCATGACTGAAGTGCGGCAGACAAACTGCGACATTTCCAGGATCTTTTCGGTATTTGATCGGTCTCAGCCGACACCAAACCTCAGATATCGGAAGTGAAAACAATCAAATCAGTTCATCCCTGACAGAAACTCATCATTGGCGGCCTTCTGGAAGATTTCACCAATCAGACGCCCAGCTGATTATTCATGAAATGTTTCAGAGCGCTTACCTGGCCATGATGTCACGCTCGTCGCTATGACACGATCAGAGGTCCTGTCGTCTGATTGGACGTCCGCTGCAGCCTTACATCCAGAGCAGGAACAGGAAACTGCTTCCCACAGTGACAGAAAGTCTAACATTTTAGTGTTTTTCTAAGTTTGTTTTAGACGATTTGACCAAATTTCCAGATTTTGAAAGAGGGAAGAACTCATGTTAGTTTTTGCTTCTTTCCTGCAGCTTTTTTTAAAAAAGAAATCTCATCTCAGTCTCCATCCTCCCTACCTATCTGTCCGTACCCGCCCTCACACCTCCCTTGTTTCCGCTCAGTAGCCCGTTTCTGGAGCCACTGTCCCGGGCCCTGGGCCCCGGGCCCCAGATCCCGGCCCCGTGGCCCTCGGCTCTCCCTGCCTCTCCTCCAGCCTGCCGCCTCCCTCAGTCCCAGCCTTCTGCTCGCCAGCTAGGAATGCTGTGGCTCTAGACGTTTGGTCCAAGCTCTAGGTCTCTTTCACTGAGGCAAGATTAGTTCATAGAAAAACTCAACAATACGCCACTGAAAGCCATTGTTGATATTCAACATTTTTCACATAGCGGAGCAGAATAGACAATGCGGCAGCCGGGAAAGCCCGAAGCGGACTAGGAGGGTTGATGGCTGATGGTATCTTAGCCGAGCAAGGCCTTAATCCCTTTTATACACACGCACACACACACGCACGCACACACACACACACACGCTCAACAGCTTGGAGACAGAAAAATCAATACTGCTTGCCGTGTGTGTGTGTGTGTGTGTGTGTGGGAGGATGAATGTGATAGGGAGAATAAAGAGAGGAGCAGTGTGTGTGTGTGTGTGTGTGTGTGTGTGTGTGTGTGTGTGGACATGTTCTTAGATCTTTGACACGCAGATCTCTGAGTTGTGTTTCTGATGTTCTTGCTTCATTTCAATCAATAAAAAAACAACAAAGCAAGAATCCATACAGAAGAGGATTAAGAAAAAAACAAGAATTCAGACTTTTTCTCAGAATTTTAACTTTTTTAGAATTGGGACTTTATTTTCAGAATTTTGATGTAATTCTGATTAGTTTTTTATTATAATTTTGACTTAGATATAAGAATTCAGTTTTTTTCTCAGAATATTGACTCATCTCAGAATCTCAGTTCTGACTTTTTCAGAATTGTGATTTATTTTTTGCTCAAAATTCTGACTTTAATCTCAGAAATGTTACTTTTTTCTCTGAAGTCAGACTACCCTGAATTTCTTAGAATTGTCTCACTTGTTTATGCTCCATCATTCAAATCTAATCTTAAAACTCAAACCTACCAGATAAATCCAGGACAGACTTAAAGTGTGGATAAAGTGCAGGTTTACATTTCATATTTGATTATCTTGAACTGAAAAAGGTTTCTTCTTTTTGAGAGGTTTTATTTTGCTGCTGAGTTTCATTTTCACAGTGAAGAAAAGAAAGAGCAGCGAGAGAAAAAGAGAAATGTCTGGGTCAGATCCAAAGTATCGGTATAAACTCAGTTTATACAATAAAATCATATTTAAATTTAATTAGATAGAGTTTAATTTGACTGTATTTATAAATCAACAAGTCAAAATGCAGTTTGGGCTTGCAATAATATAAATTTATTAAAATATTACTTATTTATGGTATTTTCATTTATGATACCAAGAAAGACAAAGAGGATATGAGGTTTAGAATCAACTGGTACCGATCCGATACAGAAAAACTAGACTCAAAATGTTTATTTCTTTAAAACACGAACATAAATGTAGTGAATTACAGATTAATTTGGTAACTCTGCAGCAGTAAAGCAAATTTAAATATACAAAAAGCTTCACAAACATGTGAAAAACGACTTAGGAGTCAAACAGCCAATAGAAAATAAAGAAACTGTTTAAACATCAGGACTGATGGATATTAATGTCGAATTGGTTCGTCTCCAATTATTTACCTCATCCTGATCAAGCATGTGGTGATGGCAGGAAGGAGCAACTCTCTTAGAACCAGAAGTGACCTCCAGCAGAACGTTGGATAATTAAACTGAATGTTAGATTAACAGTTTGCAATTTATAAAAGATTATTTAAAACATAAACTTACAAACAATCCATTTGACTGTTTAGTTGGAGAAATAAATACTTACGTTGGCATCAACTGCTTGAGAAGCAAAGAAAAGTTGATTTCCTAAATGAAGGTGAAGCAAAACAAACTATTTCTGCACAGCGTCACTTCAGGATTTGCACGGCGTTTCTCTACATTCCCATTTACGGTTACGGCTGGTTAATGTAATGAACGGCGCATGATGTAAAAACTCCTAAATCATGTCGCTGCAGCCGAATCATTTCATAAAACATGATTAAAAGTGTCGTGTAACATTGGGAGCAGCCGTGTCAGAGCGAGACATGTTAATTGTGCACTAATGATATATAATGAATGTCATCAGCCCCGAGGCTTTGGCTAACGAGCTAAATGAACTGGCACTAATGGGTCTGTTAGCTTATCTTAGCACTAACATTAGCTAGCATAATGAAGGGTTTGTCGTCTGGTGACAGCGACCGACGACTGAGCGGCAAGGCGGTTTGCAGAGGTGTCATATTACAATTAGACGCTCCTATTAGCAGCTTTTTGACATCAGCAGCAGGAAAACAAAAGCCATGAATCCTTTCAAAACAAGACGGTGAAAAGTTACTTTTCCTGCCTCTGCGTTGGCCTTCACCTGGACTCCTGATCCAAACCGGAATCCAGCGGCCGGGCTTTCCCTGGACCCTGAAGTTTGCTAGGTAGCAGAGAAGAGGAGGAAGACGAAGAGGAGGGTGGAAACAGGGGCCCCTTCTTCCCTTCTGTCCCTTTTGACCAGCTGACAGGTGATTGATGGCTATCTCCTCAGCCCAACAAAGAGCAGCTTTAGCACGACTAAAACAATGTACAGTAGAGTGAGGCAAACACTAAATTACACGTTGCGCTCCTCCCAATACTCCACTCTCACCCGCCTTTCTTTACCTTTCACTCTCAGTCTCCTACATTCAGCCGAACACGACGGCAGGCACACAAAACAAAACAAAAAGTATGCTTTTTGTCCCTCCTGTGAGCCCTTCAGCGCTGCGGCTTGACAGCTTCCTTAGCAGGAGACGCACAAAAGGCCTGACAGTGAGGGAGAAACGACACACACACACACACACTGCACACCACAGCACCGTCATTTGAATAAGGCACTGACCTTCAAGGAGTTGTTGTTTGGGAGGTGTGTGTGTGTGTGAACTGTAAATTGAATGAACGCTGCGGATGAAGTGTGCATCGAGGGCCCTGCTCTTCATCTCAAATGGAAGAAAGCTCGCTGACAAAATAGGTAATTTGCACTTCCTTTATACGAGTGTTTTATAAAGTGATATCCACACAGCCAGGAGATCGGCAGTCACAAATCTTTACCATAAAGTTTCATGTGCTTTTTGTAGAAGTTTCATCTAAGAATTTCAGCTATTAAATTAGAATTATGGATTTGATGCTGCAAATAACTGACAACACAAAAGATGAGAACATAATCAAGTACCACTTAGAAAATTGTTCATTTTCTATCTGCTATGTTGTTTACTGTGTGTCGATTTCAAAAAGAAACAGTAAAACAACAGACTTTTTGTCACGATTAAATTTGCTGGATGATAAATTGTCCCAGAAGTTATTGCAATAAACAATAACATTGTTGTTTTGAGATCATTTTCAAGTAGTATAATGAAAATAATGCAAGAACACGTTCTCAACGATCAATAAACTTTACATTTTGATGAATATTCAACACTGGAACTGGAAGACATTTTAGATATCCAAAATAAACAAAAATGACAAATAAATAAATTATAAAGTCTCTGTAAACAAAACTGTCCTAAAAAATGGCGACAAAAACAGCAGACTGAAGACTTTAACACAGAAAAGAGGGAAAAGATCAAACTGATAAATTATGTAAATGGAAATTATTTGTATTAATTTATCATGGGATTATCATTGCAACAGGCCTAAATTTGTGCAGTTTATTCCCTGAAGTATTTGAGCCGTGGTGTCAGCCCACAGATATAACGGCTGCAGCTCATCAGAGTGGTTTTAATGTAAATTCTGACTGTATTCTTCCAGAAGCACATCTGTGAGGTCAGACACTGATGTTGGATGAGAAGGCCTGGCTGTCAAACTCCATTCAAGCACACCAACGTCATTCTAAAGTCAGTTCTATAGCTGCCATTTTAATTCTTTGCCATCTTGACACGATGAGGGAATTTAAAAATGAAAGATACTGTTGGAAAACTCAAGTTTTGGATTCTTGGAATATTTTTCACTGACTGTGAGAGACAGTGTGTTTTCGGTTAACAAACATAGGCTTATCAAATACATTGTTCCATGTATAAAGTTAGCAGCTGAAGCTAAAACGACTTGTTAGTCTATTGGTGTTGATGTACGGCTAAAGTTCAACAACAACAAGCCTTTTATTGTTGTTGCCGTAGCAACAGGACACAGCTGGTGCACATCCTGAGCAGACCAGGAACTAAACCATATACCAAATCAGGGCCGGGCACACTTCCGCTCATAACGAAGCTAATTTTAGCTTAGCGCTTTTGCTAACTTTGTAAATGCTTTGCGCAGTTAGCTCCAGCTAAATACATTTTTCCAGATTAATTTGCCGTTTTGTGAACTTTCAGTAGAATAAAGGTAGACATTGGTTATCGACTGTAAAATCAGAGTTAGCACTGCTAATCACTAATAAATTAAAATTGTAACTATGAGCAAAAGGTTTGTTCAAAAGAATCACTTCCTGAAGCACAGGAACAGTTCAGTTAGGTGTGTGAAGACAAGTTTGAACCTGTTGAGGGAAATGCTCCATGTTGTAGCACATTGTCATGTTATCGCTTTAGCATTAGCTTCCAATGCTAATATTTCTATGCATATTTTCCAGCTAATAAAGTAATGTGTATATTGAAGCGTGAGGCTAAATTTCCACCGCTTCTAAAGTTGGTAGTACAAGTATTTAAATCAACCTTATCTAGTAAACATGGTATAGTTTCATAATTAATACAGTGTCAGACCCTGGAAAAGACCAGATTATGTTTCACTATGTCCTCATATATAAAACCTGAATTAAAGCAGGTTATTTGTTCTCATTATGAATGTTGCTATACCAACCAAAAGTCAATGGCATTCCATATTTTCTATTAAACTGAATGCCATAACCTAATTAACAACACTGTAGAGATTCTATGAGATGAATTTTACGTTCAGCAGACATGTTGGTGCTGAGCGCCACAGAAAATGGTTTGTTGATGGAAAAAGCCACAGCTGCATTCAGAGGTAAAAATGAACAAGCTGTGTGCATTCTCCAGGAATAACGAACATCCACCTCTACAGCAGTCGTATTCATTTCACTGGAGAATTTCACTCACTGTATGCAGGTTCAATTCAGCCCTTAAAGAATTCAAGGCAGCACTATAAACGTGTTAACCTTACATTTTTTTCTCGGGTATGCGAAACAAACTTAACTACTTCTAACTCTGCAGAGCAAATCCTGACAAATAGAGGGAGATTTATGATCTGTATCAGTTATTTTTTAATGTTTTTTTTGTACTTTTTTGTGCGTGGAATTAGAAATCCAATCAGTTTGTGGATGGGCAGCGATGAAGTGACCCCGTCTTCCTCCCATCTCTCCTCTACTTGGGCCAACAATCTGCTCTCTAATTGTTCATTCATAGCGTGAATCGTTAAATAGGGGGGGCCGCAGCCTGGCGCTAAGATAATGACTCGCTCTGTGTCGTTAGCTAGCAAGGCTAAATTACCGCTGCGGCTCGGCGGGGAGTTACCATGGAAATAGGCCACAATGAGAGTGATTAGTCTAGTGTCTTTTTCCACACCGAGACGTTTTGCACTTCAGCACCAACTCCACAAATCCTCGTTCATCTCTGTTCTGTTATTAGCGAGACATGTTTGCTTAGCTTGTTTGAGCCAATTAGCAATAATTAGCAAAAGCTGCATCGATAAATCATATCTGATAATATTCGCCGGCTGTCTGACTGGGCGGCGATGAATTTCAGACCCGGTTATGAGAAGATTTATGAATTAAAGTATCGGTTTCGTTTTCAGTTTTGTTGTGTTTGCAGTGTCAACAGACACTTTACATGCTTCTTTCTTCCCAGGGGTTTCTATGACAACCTTCCTCAATTACAGAGGCTCACTGTGTGATCCTTTGTAGGGGTCTTCCCCTCCTGTACTGAGGCGATGAGGTTTGTGTCTTTTGCTGCTCTCTACTCTGAGATTTTAGACATTTTTTTACTTCCGTATAATCATTTTATCATTTCTTATAACTGCTGTGTTTGCCGACTCTTTGTTCGTTCTTCTTCATCACCATCTCTTCCCCGTCCGTTGCTAAACACACGACTCAGTGCAGGTGTGTTTATATAAGTGTGTGTGTATTTGCTCATCCACATTTGA
Organism: Poeciliopsis paucimaculata; assembly: GCA_903067055.1. Taxonomy (NCBI): domain Eukaryota; kingdom Metazoa; phylum Chordata; class Actinopteri; order Cyprinodontiformes; family Poeciliidae; genus Poeciliopsis; species Poeciliopsis paucimaculata. The sequence goes on along the minus strand of CAEGAD010096604.1, from coordinate 117,053 downwards.
GGATCCTTGGGTGACTGAGTGGCACTTTGCTGATGGCCAACAGGAGGTTCGGACCACTTCCTGTTGGCCTTTCTCCCAAACCAGACGCCCTGGGAGGAGAGGAAGATAATCTGTCAGGCCGCCAGAGGAAAATCTAAAATAGCCGCCATCACCTGGCCTGCCGCTGGCGTCGGAGGAGGAATCCGATCATATAGGTCTGCACTTATAAGTGGCCCAATTCTAAACTCCAAAATTCAAGAATTTTCTCTAATTTGTGTCAATTACAACCATTGCAGATTGAATAGGGAAAAAGTACATTTCCTCCAAAAGTTTCTTGAAGCCCTAATATGCCTTTGTATTTTTAAATGTATAAACACACTGCAGATATTTTTTAAAGAGGTAAGAATGTTCTGTGAAAGAGAATTTGTTAACTTTTTGTTCATACCTAAATGTATGAAATTGTTAGTTACTTAGGAAAACCTGAGTAAATATAAAATTCAGATTTTTATTTTTTTTTTTTACAGAAGTTGCAGGTAAATAGTAAATAATACCTCTAGTGAAAAATGTTATGTTTTTCCAAAGAGTTAACAGCCAAAATACCAAAGTGTTTTCTTTCTGTTTGACCATCTGAGTCAAATCAAATATTAATTTCCCTTTAATCTTAAAATGATGCACATTTTGTGTTGCACATAGAATGCCAATAAAACTTTTTGTTACATTACAACAACAAACTCTAAAGTTCAAGGTGTTTGAATACCTTTGCAAGGCCTTTTATAACACATATTGCACAGATTATTAGTGATTTATTTAAAAATTGGACCTCTGTGTTCTAGTTATGAACAAACTAGACTAGGGATGAAACATTATCCAAGCGGCACATTCCCATATGTTGAAAGGAAAAACATTTGTCATCAAAATCCCAGCTGAGCCTCTTAATAACTTCTGTTCCAGTTTTTTATTTTTTTTAAAGTTCACTTTCCTCTGCTGTTTCAGCGGCTCAGACATCGCGTCACAATCATCTAACATATTAGTTTATGATAAACTTTACATCTTGAATGGTTTTGTTTGGTGCGTTTCAGGCTGTTTTAGTTCATACCATCATCTTCAACTAATTATTGCCACTTCCTGGTTATTGTCTGCTACTTTCTAACAATCAGCCCTGAGCTAATGCTCTTAACCCACATTACTAGCTCTAATCCTCCTCTCCAAGCTGCAAGCATTGTTTCTGGACGACTAAGTTGTGCTGTTAGCATTGACCACAGGTGCTAAAGCTGCGGCTAACACCAGCCAACACCGCCCAGAGCGACAGGAAGGCAGGAAATGCTGGGAGGGGATATTTACCTACTTACACCCAGAACTCAAATGCATCATGGATGCTGACTAAATGTTTTACATACAAAAGACTTGAAACAAAGGCAATGATGATCGTTAGCTTCCATCTGCACGACAGTGCAGCTCTGCAGGACAACAACATGGCTTTCTTAACCCACGGGAGGCATGCAAAAAAAATATGACCTTTACATTTTTAACAGGTTTAACCGTTGAACTTCACATTACAAATAGAAAGTTTGTTTAATCTTCTAATAGAGAGCTTAGATGGCAATTATTCAACAATTGTATTTATGCAATGCTAAAATGTATTTTTACATCAAATTTGCAAATTTGATGCAAAAATAACTTTTTTTGCATCTAAATAACCAAACAACATGTTGTGTACTTATATATTTGTGCATCATCCTGAGCTTTCCAAAGTTGTTTAAAGGCACAATAACAACAGCGATATTGTTATACCATTTATTTAATATTTTGATGGGAACATGAATCTGATCTTTAAAGATTTAGATTTTTCATAATTTTATCTTTTTATTTTCATGACTTTTATTTTATTTTAGTTACAAAGTTTTATTGACATTCTGTTGTAAATGTGCTTTTAGTGTTTGATTCTTATTTTTATGTTTATATATATTTTTACTTTGTTGCTGTTGCACCTGAATTTTTCCTCTATGAGAAAATAAAGGATATTTATGTTAATTTCTTTGAGTCTTATGTTAAAAACTTACATTAAGCAAGCATTTAATTATTAAACTACTGTGTTTAATAAAAACCTCCTGCTGTAAATGGGTAAAACATTACGATGTGTTTAAGATTATAAATAAACTGCAACATTTCAACAATATTTAGACATTTCTTATTCAAAGCACTAAAACGATGTCTAAACATGATCATGGAAAACATTCTTCTTGCAGCTGAACCTTTTTGTCTGATTCTGAATAAATGTTTTCAAACTTTTGCTCAGCCTTCCCATGGCTACTAAAGCCCTTTTTAATTTTCTGCTGCACTTTTTATAATTATAAAATTATAATTAATGTGAGATTCCTAAGAGACCAGTGCTTACCCATGCTGATACATGACACAAAGTAATTATTTAAGTCATCATATAATTAATATTTCTTAATGTTTTCCATTAATAAAATTTGTTTCTAACACATATTAACAAATTAAACTTTTAAGAATAAGTCTTATATTAAATAAAATGGTTTAGATGTAACTTTAAACTTTTTGTTATATTTATTATTCACTGTTTAATAAAATAAATAAAAAGAGACAGACCCCACTCCTCCGAGCTCAAATGCAAAAACTCAAAAAAATGCATAAAAATATTGATAAAGGCTAAAACCTTTTTATTTATTTATTTTTTATATTTCCCATTTAATAATCTGTCTTTGGTTAAATAAAAACTATTAAATGTTGAAAATCTTCTCATTTTTAATTTATCTGTTGTCATTTCTATTTTTTTGTTTGGAGGTCAAATGAATTCTTCGGAGTGAAACTATCAATCAACATATTGATTAGCACTAATTAGGATCAATCCCTCTGCGTTTAACTCAGCAGATGAAGTCTGCTGTGTGTGTGTGTGTGTGTGTGTGTGTGAGTGAGTGTGTGTGTCTTTGTCTTGGCTGTCACCCTGAAGGTTATCTCCGTGGTGGCAGCATCGTCAGGCGACAGCGCCGTCCCATGATGCCAAGCGGAACGTCAAACTGTCCTTCCAACCACCGTTCACTTGATGACAAGAGTTTCACACACAAACACACACCCTCATATAGACGTGCAGGTGGGAAGTGTGTGTGTGTGTATCACTGCTGCCGAAGGGCTGCTAAGACTTTGATAAGCTATCACCTGTCCCAGGAGACGGTTTCCAACGTCGCATCGGCCCAAACGCGTCGAATCAAACGCAGCCAGACCAAACAACCTGGCAACCAAAACCAAACAAACGCAAACCCACAATATATATTTTACATACATTTCTCTGAGATGCTCTTGCAAAACAGAGGAGCCTTTCATCTATCACCGCTTAGCCAAAAAGGAAGCATCCCCGATAAGATGGAGTATTTAAAGGGCCGGCGCAGAGCCACACGAGGGCCTTGTAGCACACAAAGCCTTCACAGGCGTCACTATCAGTGTAGCGCTGTTTCACAAACCACCTGTCAATCAAATGATGGCTACTGCCAGTTTCATCACACACACACACACGCACACACACACATCGACATAAGATGGCCGACATGCTTCAAATGATCACTTCCTGTTCCCATCTGAAGTTATAAGCATCCATTAGGTTTCTAACAGAACGGTGACGTTTACATAAACTTGTCGCTATTTTGGGATCAATCATTACTGGAAATCATTCAAAAGTTTAAACCTTAATTTAAGAAGACGGTCATCACTGCTGTTAGTGCTATTCTAAATGTTGTTGTTTCTATTTAATGAAGTTGCCAAATATAACTGCATTATAGTATATTCATTTAGAATTAAGATGTTAAAAGTTATGCTATGTCACGCACTGTATTAATTATATATACGGATGGAGAAAATACTAAGTAAGAAAGACTTAAACCAAGTTGAATATAACCAATTTGTAAATAACTTTGTTTATTCTTTTATTACACAACAATCAATAAGGTCGAGCTAACTAATTAACATAAAACAAGCTGAACTGGATTTGAAAATAAAAGATTGGGAGTGTTACTGAGAGCAAACTGGATCTGGGTGTGTTTTCACCAGTCGATTCGGTTTGATTTGGGTCCAAACAGGAACATTTGTTACATTTTCAGCTGCTGCAGATTGTTTTCACGCTGCCAAACAAACCAAACTTTTTGAATAATGATCTCAGCTGGTCCATCAGGTGTTTGCTAATTGCTGCTGGCTAGTCTGAAGGAGCTGAGTGGAGGAGGAGCTCCATGGCAACCAGCTGAATGGTTGCCGTGGAGATTAAAGGATTTCTCAATCATGCAAGAAAAAAATCAAAGCAACATTTCAGGTTTGTTTTTGAGGAGGGAATAAAATTATAACATGATAGAAAGCTTTAAAAAAGTATTTTATATAATACTGCCCCTTTAGAATCTAGAATAGTATAAAACATTTTATCATTATTATTATTATTCTTTGTTAAACCAGATAAAACCCCGTAGAGATCAAGTTCTCTTTCATAGGGTGACTTGGCCAGGAACGGCAACAGCAGACAAGCAGGCAGACACCAAAAATAGACACTAGAAATATAAAAAATGCAAACAAAGTGCAAGAGTTGTGACAGTAATAATTAGTAAAAAGGAGAAGAATAAAGGCTTAAACAGGAGCTAAAGTGATGCTCTTAGACTTTATGGCTAGAAAACTTTATAAATTATTAAGATTTGTTTATAGATTCTTAAAAATCTTCCAAGCTGAACTGGATTTGAAAATAAACTGTAAGATGATGCAAACATTAACCAGATAAACTCAGTGAACTGCTAAAGAAAAAAAAAAAAAAACTTCCTTATTCAACACACACACCTACATGCACACACACACACCAGCACACACACACACCTAGCCTTGTACAATTACAGAATTACAGCATCTTGGAAATGAGACATGACAGAGGAAAGGCTGGCTGCTGTGTTTTCTTTAACTCCCTCTGTTTCACACACACACACCTAGACACACACACACACGCCCACACGCACACACACACACACACGCACACACGCAGACACAGCTCTCCCATAATGAAGAGTGCTCCCGCACTTGCGTTGTCAATGACACGGGCTCCATTACCTGACCTGTCACTACAGCGTCCAACTGACGGCCTGTCACATCCTGTTTGGTTGCCATGGCGCTGAAAGCCACATGATCCGGCGACGCAGGGCTGTGATTGGTTCATCAGTTTAAAACTGTGTGTGTATTAGATGCACAAAGAGTAGAGAAACTGATTAGGGATGAGTTTGTAGTTACCTGATCAAAATGCTTCTGGTTTATGCAACACTGCAGACACGCTGCATGTTGTTGTTTACATCTGGAAATTTTGCGTATGCGCGCCACCCTGTAGGGCGAAAAGCGGATTGTTTCGCATGCCGTCCATAAAGGCGCTGCTGTGACAGAATAATACCGTTCACTAAACGATACCTGGAGATGTGGGTATTATTAATCTAGTGAAAAAATAACAAAATAACAGAAAAACCATTGAACAACAACTCAAAGCCAGTTTTTTCTCGCTCACTGTGTTGCTACAGTACATGCAGACTTGTTGCTATAGCGACTGACAACACCACCACTATATGTTTCGGGATTAGAGTGATCTTAGAACAGATCAATGTGTGGATGCGTCAAAACTTTCTCCAGTTGAATAGAAACAAAACTGAAGTTATTATCTTTGGACGTAAAGAGAAAGGATCTAGAGTTATAGATCTAGAGTCAATGCACAGCTTCAGTTATTAGAGCTGGAAACCAGCGATCAGCCCGACACCTGGGAGCAGTGATGGACTCTGGCCTGAACCTTCAGAGCCACATAAAGACGGGTACAAAGTCGGCCTTCTACCACCTGAAGAACATCTCCAGGATTAGAGGATTAATGTCTCAGCCAGATCTAGAGAAACTCATTCATGCGTTTATCGTTAGTCACATTGATTACTGCAACAGCGTCTTCGCAGGTCTGACTAAAACAATCCAGAACGCTGCTGCTGGAGTTCTGACTAAAACCAGGAAGTCAGAGCACATCACCCAGAGTTTATAAATCTCGGAACGGCTTGGCACCTCAATACATTAAAGATCTGCTGTTGTCACAGCAACCTCCCAGACGTCTCAGGTATTCTTGTTCTGGTCTGCATCCCCAGAACCAGAACCAAACATGGAGAAGCAGCATTCAGCTTCTATGCTCCACAGATCTGGAACAAACTTCCAGAAAACTGCAAAACTGCTGAATCACTGAGTTCTTTTAAATGTACCTGATGGAGTTGCTTTTGAAGCAAAGATTGTAATGTTTCAGTTGTTCACTGTATGTTTTTATGATGTATAAAATTTGATTGATCTTAACACTTTGACCATTTTTGCAGAAAATTAACTCGCAAGAAAAGTTGACTGATGTAATTTGCTAGTAAATAGATAAAAACTGCTTTGATTTTATTGATAAATAATATTTAAACACACAACTGTTTCATCTGGAATCTAAAGGGCCACATAAGAAGTTGTAGTGGACCTCGTTTGGCCCCCGGGCCTCGAGTTTGACACACATAGGTTAGATGGGTAAAATGTTTTCTCGACAACTCCCCCCTCCTCGTCCGTCAACTGGGCAGTTGAAAGTGGGGAGTTGAAGGTAAAGCACTGGCCGCCGCACGCTGTCCGCAGCCCCTTCGTCCACTGGTCGTGCCCAAGGAGATGAGAGAGAAATCATTTCCAGAAACGTGGATCTTAAACGACTAAACACCATTATGGATGAACCTAAAAAATGGTGTTTACAGACCGTGGGAGGAACCTGGAGTAGCCAGAGGGGGCGCTGTTAGTGGACGATCTTCCTGCCACTTGGCGGCGAACAGGAGTTATGGTCTCATTACACTCAGCTATAAAGTTACTATTGTGTGTTTTCCTCCACAGCTGAGAGAAAATAAAAGTAACTGATTTTATTGTCTTCTTGAGCCTGTCGTTCATCTCCCTCTCTCTCTTGTTGTTTGTTCTGCTAATTTACTTTATTGCCCTGATAGCTCCCCACCGTCTGACGAAAACAATTACAGTCTCTTCCCCTCCATCTCTTCCTCTCTTCTCCATCATCATCATCACTCGCTCTGCCTCTTTAGCAGAGAGCTCTAATTAGTCCTCAGGCTTCGCTGATGCTTTTCCAACTTTTCTCAAGGTTTTTCCACATTTCTGTGTGTCAAGACATTTTTCTTAAGATACGTCGGTGCAATTAAAGTTCCACTAAAACATTTTTAAAAGGGAATTTACAGCAACTTTGTACTGATTACATAAAACATGTTGAGCTACCTGCTGCTGCATTTCACATACATTATGTTTGCCAAGGCCTGATGAATCAGTTTAAAAAAGAGTATCTTATTTTTATTTATTTATTTTTTTTAAATCCCCTTTTTCAGAGTATTTTTAGAATATGATCTCAAGTTTGGATGCAAAAAAATATTTATGCATATTAACATGGAAAAATGAGCAGATGAGGTTCTTGTATTGTAAATAAAACATGAAAAATAGATTGAAATCCCTGCATAACCATAATAACCCAAAAGAAAAAATAAATGTTATGTTGTGAATTAAGTTAAGTATTTTACTTATAGTTGTGTAAAAGTATTCTGGTGTCTCTAAAAATAAAAATTCAATATATTTACTTATTCATTTTCCTAGAAATAGGAATGAAATATGTCAATGTGACACATTTATATGATAATAGTGGATGTTAAATAGAAAAATATCAAAAAGGATAGAAGAATCTTTACAACAATTAAATATTTAAACATATTTGTTTTCCTTCGTCTTGTTTTTAAACTATTTTGTCAAATTCTGACAATAATTAGTCCCTTTAAAGCCCAACAGACTTTATTAACTATTCGTTCAAAAAAATTGTTACTGCCTTAATATTCTTCCCCCTTTTTGCACAAAAAAGATCCTTTAACTTGATGGTAATTTTGGATTAAACCCCTTAAAAATTAAAAATGTCATGAATTTATGTCACTTTTCTCCGCAGCTCATCACCAATAGTTGTATTGGAAGTAATGGAAGATTTGAACATTAACATGGATTTACTGGCTTACACTAAAAACTCTCAGGTTTCTGCTTGCACACATTTAATTTAATGATTTGTCTTTAATAACAACATTGAGATTTTATCTGCAGATTTAGAAACAAAATTAGCTTCAGAACCAATTGTAGTTTTTAGTTGTTTATTAAAAGTCACTTGTGAAAATCATTTTATTTGAAAATCTAACTTTCTACCTGTGTTGACTATTAAGATTGAATTATTTGTTACTGAACCTTTGTTGTATCAGTTTGTTCTTCTTTGGCTCTCGGTCTGTTTGTGAGCGTTTTAATGATTGTTTTCAGGGTTTTTCTGGAGCGCTTTATGTCCGGAACATTCTGCACTTCATTAAATGTGACGAAAATTCACAGAAGTGTTCCAGCAATTATACTAGTTTGGGGTTTATATGCGCATTGTATAAACCCAAAATGCTGGCTGAAGATTTCTTAAAGAAAAAAAAACTAGTTTCCGCATACTTTTATTAGATAATCTTCCAGCACCTGTTTAGATACATGAAGAACTTCTTTTCAACGTTAAACTAAATTTGCAATTAGGACTTTCATTATGCTGAATTAATGCATCATGATTTGCATGAAAACAATAATTTGTATGAAACTAAACTGGTTCCCGTGCGCCTGTCAGCTCGTCCCTCTTCCTGGCTGCAGACAGGATAGCATTACATTGTCAGTGGTAATTTAACTCTCATCTGTCTTCACTAATTATTGTCACATTCATCAGATTCATCAAGAGGGGCTCTCACAGGGATTGCACCGTTTGCCGTTAATACAACATCAGCTGCTATTAGGACCGAGGAAGCTGAGAGGTGACTGTGTGTCTGTCGCTAATTAGACCAAGCTGTGTGATTAATTATACAGTCCGCCTTTTTTTTTTTTTTACTCCAGAGCCTGAGGATGACGATGCTGATGGTAGGAAAAATAACGGCAGAAGAGGAAGAGTGAAAGATGGAGGAAGAGGGAAACAGCATCGGTGGAGAGGAGGAGAGCTGAGGGAACGAAGCGGAGAGGTGAAGTGTTTTGTCACGAACCCTCAGAGTAATTCCCACCTGACAAAGACGCTTGAATCAGGGGGGAAATTGCAACTTGTCACCCAGCAAATAAACTGCCCTGATAACTGATTAATAACGCACACCTGGGACAGCTGCACACACTCACTCACACACACTCGCATGCAGATGTAGGCACACGCTGAGACACACTCGTAAACAGAGGAAGAGCCAACACACTGCAGATTTCTGAACACACTCACACAATTATGCACATTCATGCTTTGGAAATTCAGCCAAATTCAGAAACTCACACACTTCACACAAAATTAGCTGCCATTCACAAGTAAGTGGCATAATTTCTCCTATGGTTAGGCACAAATAAACTGTCATAAAGCTCATGAAACCATCAGAATATTTAAATTTCTCTTCCAATATTGTTCTCAATTACACCAGTTTTCAATGCTGTTTATTAATACTTGTGTGGTTTATTCACAGTAGATTGCATTGTTGTTGTTTTTAACTAAAGTGGAAAGAGGAAACCAGTCTGACATAAAGTTAAAGATTTCATTCATTTATCAATTTAGTTTTAAGTTTCACCAAATAATTAGTAAAAATATCAAACGGAAATCAAAACAAAGCCCAAATCTGTTAATTTGAACACAAAAAGAGAAAAGTTTAGGATCAAAATAAGCTTTAACTTAATGGTATCAAAATATCCTTCACTCAATAAGTTTTTTCTTCCATGGAGTAGAAGACCTGCATGAAGACCTGCTGCCTGATGCAGCCAAGTTTCAAAACATAGAATCATCAGAGCAGGTTGAAGAATAGATTCTCACTAACCTGAAATAACTCAGATCATAAACATCATGGCTGAGAAACATCAGAAAAAACGGAATAAATCTTAGGTCTCTGCATATGAATATTTCAGAGGTGATCTGTTATGTTTCTGTGAAGAGGCTAGGACAGAAACGGTCCATTCAAAACATGTTTACTACATTTTTCACATGAAATCGTTCTTGGATAAAGAAATTTTGAGTATTTTGGGCTCTTTACAGAATACATTGTTTTAGGGCCGCTGTGACTTTAAATCCAAATAAGCTGCTGCTGGCCACGCCCCGCCCACCCGGCCTCCAACTCAACATTTACACTTGCAAGTAAAAACAGCTGCAAACAGATGCACAATTATACAACCAAACATCTTTGAAAAGAAGAAGTGGAGCCTCCTGCACAACCAACAAGAATGCAGCAAGTGGTTTCTGGATGGTAAGTTAACAACAAAACATGCATACAGCTGTAAAACCAACTAACCAAACATGCTGGAACTCTGCATGGGTTGCTAGGTAACGGGCGGAACTCAACTGGGGTTGCTAGGTAACGGGCGGAACTCAACTGGGGTTGCTAGGTAACGGGCAGTGCCTGCTGATTTGTGACGTTACATTTTGTAGGTTTTTTCAAGACACCAACAAATAACTTATTGATAAACAGAAGAGAGGATTTTTTAAAGCTTGTTTTTAGAAGCTGTAGAAACTCATATGGAAGTACAGCAAAGCTTTCTGAAAATACACAAGCCCAATAAAGTCTAACTGTGGGTTTTGTGAACCGCTGGAGGAGCCGGCGATGCTTCGAGATCATGTTCAAGTAAACAAGGAAAATCCAAACCTATCTTTTAGGTGTCAGGCCCGGGTTCGGAAAGGTCGCCTGATCTTTACACAAAAGGAAAGTCCGTGAACAAAATGAGTAATTTTTCATTTTTCTAATGTGTCTGGGGAGCTGAAAGAAGATGGTTAATACAGCTTCATACTAGAAATAAAAACAAATCTGACCATCCAGTCCCTGGAGACAAAGACAACAACAATAGGAGAGGAGGAAAATTCAATTACTGACAGACAGAGCTTTTAAGAGACTCAAAGGATCAGCTCTCTTCCTGCTTTCCTCTTCTTTTTTCTTGAGATGATGCACGTGCACACACACGTCAGTCAATATTGGCACATTGACCCTCCCAGGAGAAGCCATTTAGAGTGACATCTACTCTTAGTGTCTATTATACACTTACACCTTCCTCCCTGAACTCACAGCCCTGCTGCGTTTCTGAGGGTTCGCACCTTCCGGCCTCTGATCCGCTCTCTGATTGGACAACAACGGTGGGACCAAGACGGGGTCGGGCCGGGCCATGCTCAGCGCCACCAAACTCATACACCCATCACGTTTCTTACAACAGCCACACACTCACACACACACATCTCCTCCAAACAAAACCTCTTCATCTGCAGCACAATGGAGGCTCTCCTGAAAGCCTATCATTTTCACTGGCACCGGGTCGAACGGTGACGAAGAGGAGGAGGAAGAGGAGGAGGGACGGAGGACAGGAGGATGGGGACACAGTCGAAAATTGGATCAGAGCCGAGTGTTGTCATTTGGAGTTTTATCAGTGGAGCCTGACGCCCAAAAGGTCATCTGACATAATGGCTGATGAATTTAAAAAACGTGCTGAGCAGGATTTTCATTTGCAATTTTCAATTTAGCCAGACGGAGCCTCTCATGGCAGCCGGCTGATAACCGTCTGCAGCCTGTCAGCGCTATCGCAGCGCCTGTCACAAACATCAGGCAGCTGCTTCAGCCGCAGGACGGAGGGATGCAGACAGCCAGAGAGGGAGATGCAGAGGCGATAAGGGAACAATCAGAACGCACAGAAACACATAGATACTCTACAAGTTAGCTTACACTTAAACAATCTGCTGTTCTGTAACTGTTCTGAAACATCCAGATTTGGAGGAAAATGCTACGTTTCCATTAAATGTACACAACATATTTCACCAACGTTGAAAAAAACACACCTGCAGCGTTTCAATTAAATGAGAAATGCAATTAAAAATCACATGAATATGTTTGTTCATGTCATCTAAAAAATATGCAGAGCCAACATCCTCCATTTCCTGTCATCTTCTTCATCGTTTCCACCAGTAGTAACATCCTGTTGTTCACCACTGGTGTTTCCATTTCAGTTTTGCCAAATATAGAAATTTTGATACAGCCGAAAAAACCACAAGTGTAAAACAGTTTTATCAAAAAACATCTTTTTTCATATAGCAAATTTATTTTTGTATTTACAATTTTTGTAATTTCAAGGTTAATAGAGCGACGATTCCATTACAAATGGAGCTTAAAATGTACCGCTAATGTAAAAAAAAAAAAAATCATAACTTTGCAATTGCATCGTTTCCATTAAATAAGAAACACAATTAAAATCACAGGTGAATAAGTTTATTCACAAAAGTCATTAAAAACATGCAGCGTCTTCTATCCACTTCCTTTCGTCTCCTTTGTCTTTTCCACTTGTTGATCATGTAACGCTTGTGATGCAATAAGTGTTTCCACTTCATTTTTTCCAAAATACTGAAATTTCAACACAGCTGAAAAACCATCTAACGCAAAAACCTTTTTCAAAATACTATGTTACTGTCAAGCAAATTTAGTTTTGTATTTCCAATTTGTGCAATTAGTTGGTCGAAGGAAACGCAGCTGGTGCAACAGTTTGGTGTCAGAGTTTTAACTTGTGCCTTGGAGCTTTTTTGGAATCTACACATAAATATCTGGTTCTTCACACAGACAGAAACCTGGACTAAGTCTGAGAAACCCAAATATTTAAAACTGGCCATCAGCAAACAGGTTTGTACAACATAACCAGTGATTTATTGGAATAAAACTCCTACAATCCACTCATCAAAAGACAACTTTCATGTAAACAGAATTATTAGGAATTATCATAATTATTTACATACATTTTAAGTTGAATCAATTAAATGAATATTATATAAAAATCAAATTTGATTCAAAAGGAATGTAATTTAACTCCTTTGTAGCTTCTTTTCTGCTGATTCTGTGGTACGTCATAGATTCTTCTTTTGGAAAATAAATAGGAAATTGTATTTTTAATTTGCCCGTATATGTTTTAACTGGTCAAAACAAAAATAATATTCATTAAAAGAAGGAAAATTTACAAGCCACTTCTTAAAACTGCCTAATGCTGAAGAAAGTGAAAGATTATGAAAGGATTTCTCTGGTTATGAATCGGCCCAATTAAACGGTGCTGCAGCTCAGACATAAGTTCAATGGAGCAATCACTGCTGTAGATTTTACCACTTTGACCTCAAAGTGTATTTAGTTTATTGAACAGGAACCATAGATGTTACAAAAAAACACATATCATACAAGTTTAATCTTTTCTTGTACAGGCGTCAAACTTTTATTCAGCAGTTCATATGTAAACATGTTTTACTTTCAACATTAATTAATTTGAGGAATTCAAAAAGGAGCATATTAGCTTTACTTCAGAAGAATAAATGTTTTCTAGTCTCATCAGGATATTTAGGAAATGAAAAACAAAGAAGTTTGTAAAGCCATCAAAACAAAGTGATAAAAACTAACGGGACAACCTGGGAATCCTTTTAAACGTAACAAAGTATTATTAGTTTGATGTGTTTTGCACCTGAACTGACAGAGATAGTTTACTGTGTGTGTCAAACTCGAGGCCTGGGGGCCAAATCTGGCCCACATGAGCTTTTTATGTGGTCCTCTAGGCACATAATTAGAACTTTCAAGATACCATTTGTGTGTTTATATATTATCTTATGAGTCATATCGAACCAGTTTTTATCTCCATATTGCCTTATAACATCAGGCAGTAACTCGCGTCTTTCACGATTCTGCAATCGCCAAATCCCCACCTACAGGTGGCGGTATAACTTACAACCATCTCAGTTTCACTTGATGTCAAGTTATCTGTGATCAATCTGGTTAGCAACAAAAGGTCATGTTTACCGTCAAATATAAGCACAAATATTGCAAAATTTCTTGCAAATATTCTTAAAGTATCACAAAATCAGCGATTTTTATTGATAATCACAAAAACAATCACAAGATCCTGGATGGGCTGATCAATGTGAAAAGATGTTCAATATTATTTAATTTTGAGAAGAACTTGTCGAATGCAGACAGTTATTTATTAATACATTGACAGTTTGCTCATGGATTTTATAAGTACACAAACATTTTACTTCAAAATATTTCTACTCGGGTAAAAGTAAAAAGTAGCCATTCAAGAAATCACTGATTCAAGTAACTGATTAAATAATCAATCATTTAATATTTAAAAATTACATCATCAGATGGGACAAAATATAAAGTTCCATGGAAATATTGGCAATTTAAGGACAAACATGACAATAATTGATCCAAGTAACAAAATTAGGACATAGAAATTTGTTTCCAAATCAGTTTCTTTCAATAAGAAACCTATGAAACTTTAACAACCAAACCAAACTTTGCATTTGACTTAAAACTCAAAATTCAACTTTATTACAGTATTAAGACTATTTTCGAATGATTTTATTCTCATAGTATGACTTTATTCTTAGTCATACGAGAATAAAGTTAAAATAATACAAGCAAATATTGAAATATGAGTTAATTATATTTGAACTTTATTTTCCTACGACCGCTCTTGTAACATTAAGACTTCATTCTGATATGAATTTATTCTCATGTGACTTTATTCCAATAATTCTGATTTTATTGCTAAATATCATCATACAAACATCACAACCATTTGAGAACAGTGATGTTTCTGAAGGCCCTGCTTCAAACTCGTTCACTCCTTCACCCTGAACTCCTGCTGAGTTTGAAACCTTTCAGAATAAAAGCACAGCAGAGAACATGCAGAAATATTAACGGCTTGCAGAGCAGACAGTGATGCGTTGCTGCACCTGATGGAGGATGAGACCAGCACCGAGGCTCTTGGCAGCGAATCCAACAGCTGTGTCTAATAAAGTGCCTCGTCTCAAAGGACGGCAATGGAGCACTCCACCACAAACCACGGAGGAGGAGGAGGAAGAGAGGGATGAATGTTGAAGAGATTCGGATGAAAGCGTAAATGACAGAGGCCAATTTCTCCCAACCAGCAGGAAAATGTACAATAAGTCGTCTGATTGGTGTGTGCTCACATTTAAACGCCGACTGGTTCAAGAGGAGCCTCAGCAGCAAATTGACTTGATGTGAATGTGGTTTGTTTCATAACCAAGTTTTACATTTCTATTGTGTCTATGAGCAACATGTCATTATTAATCTGCTTAATGCATAAAAGCTCAGACAAAATCAGGTTCATTTGACACAGTGACACTGTTTCTTATCTGGAAAAACATGTTACACGTGTTTAAACATGTAAAAGTAGAACATCAACTCCTGAAATTCATGTTATGTCACTTTCTTATTCACCTCAACTGCCAATAGTGAGCAAGTATTGGCATCAATGGTGAAGAAGTCAGACTGTGACTGGACTGGTTGCGTTACTTATAGCAACATCACAGCTCGTTTCTCTCGTTTTGACTGACTGGTCAAAAAAGAGAGACTTCATAATTCATTTTATTAGTTTTTTCTGTTTATTTATTTTGGATATTTAAAATGTCTGCCAGTTCCAGTGTTAAATGTTTATTAGAAATTTAAGTTCATTGATCTGTGAGAACATGTTCTTGCATTATTACCATTATATTACTTGGAAATGTCAAAACAACATCATTTATCAGAATAACTTCTGGAACAATCTGTTTGCCATGTCAACACATTCTTTTCTCTGCAGTGACAAAAAAAAAACAGACTTTGGCCACAATAACTGCATTTAAGCAATGAAATTAAATGATCCCAACTTCCTCTTCATGTTGATCTGCTGAATGGGAGACTAGAATTACAAGCTCCACTTCAAACAAAGTTTTGAAATTAGAGAACATTCTCCAGTTGAAGTAAACAGAAGTTGGCAGGATTGTTCAGAACAGAGTAGAATAATCCCAACACATTAAAGCCAGTAAAATCGGAAAATGCATTTATATTCATATATAAACTATAAGAATCAATAAACGCTGAAGGGATAACAGATAACAGGGACAACAATAGACATTTTATGTCTATTGCTTTGTGTGAATGGATTCTGTCTGTCCATTTGCTTCGACCTCAGACGCAGTGAAAGTCTTTTAGTATCCTAAAAAAGGATTCTAGCACAAAGCCTGTGCCACCATCATGCCACCTAAACACACATCTTTACCGTTTCAGGTGGAGACACACGGAAGAGCACAAGAAAAAAAAACCTCTTTCAAGAGGCCAAAACAGGAGAGAAAAGCAGCACCATGGCCTTGAGAATATGGATCCACACTTCCCAACACCTTTGTCTCAGAGCCACAAGAGAGCCCTGCATGTGTACAACTGTGTGTGTGTGAGGGAGGGGGTGTGTGAGGTGGAGGGGTGCTGGGCTGTGTGACAGAGTCTCTCTGCATTAATTGCTTAAATTGAAGCACTGCCACGTCTCAGTGAGAGACGCTTTGATATGATAATGGAAGCCTTCTCAGCACAGGAGAGCCCTGCTTTGTATGTGTGTGTGTATGCGTGTGTGGGCGTGTGTGTGTGTGTGTGTGTGTGTGGATGGTAATTTAGTGGCATGCACCTGCCAGCACGCCACTGTCTCCTGTCGCCATCAACACGGCCAGGGAGACAGGCGAAGTCAGACAGACTGAGACGGAGCGAGGATGACAGGAAGTGGGATGAAGATCATGTTTGGGACGACGGGTGCAGAACCGGCCGACTGTAGACGCTTTAAAACAAAACGTAATTAACTGAAACACAAGTTAAATATGAAGGCATGCCGGACCGAGCAAAGAATCATTTAGTGTCACTGATAACTTCAGTGAATGACAGGTTGATAACCAGATTACAGAAACCCTGTCAAAAATGAACCTGTAAAAAAATATATATATATATACATATACATATATATTAAAATTTATATATAAACTAGCTGACAGAAAAGGTTTCCTTCTTGCACTTTTTCTAGCAATGAAAACCTTTTCATTATTTAATAACCACAACATAAATAAAGGACATGCTTATTTTCTAAACTCAACAACATGATTAGTGGGATTAAACTATCAGAGTCAAGGTTAAGAAATGAAACATGTACATGTGGTTCACACAAATATTCACATGTGAATGATGCGAGACACAAAATGTATGAGTGGATTTTTGAACGTTTCATGGTAAAAACCCAGGTAAAATACTGTGTATCACGAATTTTTACCATGACACATCCCACATAAACATGAAAATGCACATGTACTTTTAATGCAACTCACATGTGCATTTATTGCATGTGAAATATGTGAAGATATTTAAAATAAATATGTATAACTATGACTTATAACTATGCTACTTCAGTGACCCAGCATAGATTTTTATAGCAGGTGTGAATAATTGTTAAATTTATCTGAATCAGCCAGAATGTGTCGAAACAGGAGTAAAGGTAAAGCCTCCAAATGTTGAATGAATAAAACACAATAAAAGCATATTCTAATTGAAAAAATAAACATGATAAAATACGATATGATAGTTTTAACATTTATTCTGAATTGGAGATTCGTTTAAAAAAATCAAAGATCTGTTCCTGTAAATTATGACAAATCTGAGTGTTTGTTATTTTAATGTTTAAATAAATTTTCCCATTTAATTCGACTAACAGTCTGTTCAGCTCCTCTGATGACGACACAGGTCGAATGGGTCCGTCAGTACAGCACCAAAGTCTCCATGGCAACGCCGAATGTGCTGCCATGATGGTGGTCTTGGCTGTGGGAGAAGGTTTACCGGAAGGAAAAGGATGTGTGTATCCCCGTGTGTGTGTGTGTGTGTGTGTGAGTAATTCAGCAGAGGCAGGGATGCCAAGTCGAGTCAGCCTTCACCCTGAAACCTCAGTGATTCCACAGGAAGAAGGGAAGCTCTGTCTCCTGAGGTCAGACACTCATTCACAGGCATGCAGGCCTCCTGCTTATTGGACAGGCCAGTTGACCTTTATGTAGGCCACCCACAGCCGACCTGGCAGCCGCCAGATGGGGAGATAGGAGACCAAAACTACCGCAGTCTCACTAAAAATGTGCCAATGTTGAAAGATACTGCAGGAGTTCAGTTTATGTGATGACCTGATAATGTTTCCCCTAAAACTAAATTGGGTTTATTCCACTGCTTTTAGAACTACTGAGTCTGAAAGAAAGAAAATACATTAAAATCCCATCATTCTTGGCCTTTATCTTTGTTTTAAAGAGGCGGAGAGTCTCAGCCTGACCTCGAAATTACACAAATTTGACCTCCAAAAAATAAGTCTTCTTAATGGAAACACACCAATTCCAAAATGGAACTCAAGTTTTGAGATTAAGTGCTTTCGTGCTATAATGAGGTGACTTTTCAGCTGTATCAAAGTTAACGTATTTACATGATCAACAACAGGATGTTACTACTGGCAGAAACGTTGAATAAGACAGTGACCGGAAGTGGGTGGAAGATGAAGGCACCGCGTGTTTTCTAGTGACTCATCACATGAACAAACTTTATCTGTGTGATTTTAATTGGGTTTATAATTTAACAGAAACCTCACAATTGCAAAATTATCTTTTTTAATAATGTTTTGCGCACATTTGTAGTAGAACGCAGCTCTCAAAAGCTGATTTTTCATTTGGAGACAAATAGTGTAAAATCTTCCAAATGTAAGCATTGTCTCAGTTTATCCCATTTTATGATGGCCTAACTGGAACTGGACCAGTGTGTTATGGTGTGTCATAGATAGTTAGTATCATTAGTAAAAATGCAAAAATGAATTTGATACATGAAAACTACTAAATAAGGTCCACTTTGATGTATGTGAAAACTTTCTAAACTTACTAAATATACTGAATCTTATATCCTATTTTTCAGCAGATTTTAGTTGTTCACTAATAATATACACTTATCTGGTCACTTTATTTATTAAAAAAAACTGTTATTTTTCTTTGCATACAAGAATAAGAGATTTAGAAAAGGGCATTATGACAAAGTATCTTCCTTAAAATTGTACTGACAGTTAACATCTCTGCTTACGATACAATTTGCAGGTGCAGAAACCTTATTACTGCATTTTCTTCATCTCTTGTGTATAAATTATCTGGTATAATTTGAATGAAGTGGAAGAAAGAAAGGAAGGGAAGCTTCAATATCTGCAAACATAACTTTAAATCATTCAAAAATATCCAATAAATCTGCATTCTATAACAGGAGATCTGACTGAACTGTTGTTCTATTATTGGATCCCAGGCAGCGTCACAAGAATCTGTTTTAGTGTGCGTTTGCTCGTCTGCAGCAGGTTGCCAAAAGCCTCATTCCCATCGCTTGATCTGGAACAATGTGCTTCAGTCAGAAAGAGACAAAGCCGCTTCAGAAACAGGGGCCCTAAAAACACCCACAGATACATCCGCAGTCAATCTGAAGGAGATTCACACTAAAAAATATCTACATTTCAACTACTTCTAAAATTTCAGTCATCCTAATACACATTCAGCAATTTTCCAAAAACAGGACACACCTCTGTAATTATAGAGTGCGCAAAAGGTCACATTCACGCTCCACTTCCTGCAGCTTTCCCAACCTATTCACTCATTAGGAAAATATCTGTCCCAGTTGGGAATGGGGAATGGTCGATAAATAGAGGAGGAGGGCACAGGAGAGTGATTAAGTGACTGGTAGTGAATGGGAAGTAATTACTGCTCCCTGCCTTCTCGCCAAATATTTTAATTTAAACTTTCACAAAAGATTGTAGACTTTTACACACCAAGGAGCAGAAAAAAAAACTTCTTCGTGTATATAAAAAAAGAGACAACAAAGTCATGTTTATGCAGGATATTGTTTGGGTATAATAATTCAAAAACATCAAACTGGGAGTCAGCATTTTGTACTGACTGCACCAAATTGGGACAGCAAAGCAATGAAAGGTTGAGCTTTGAGAACATACAACAGCAGCAGAGCAGAAGAAGAAAATGGTCTTGAAAAGCTTGAATGGATGTTTGGAACATTTTTTTAGTGGCCTAAAAAGTTTAACACCAGACGAATGTTGTGTCATGACTTTTCATTTCTTTGGACAAAAGTAATGTAGGTGATTGCTGATTTTATATATATATATATATATATATATATATATATATATATACACACAAGAAGCAATCAAATACTCCTCTTCTACACACACAAAGTTCCTTTTACTGTTTACATGAAGCTCTGATGTTATTATAGACTTAAAGAAAAGATTATGAAGTCATGCCAGCTTTCATTTACATACTGAGTAACATGAACTTAATCTATTCATTATGCTAGTTTTGGCTGTTAAGTCCAAATGAGCTCAAAAGCTAAAGTTAGCACATTTGTTATCATTATGTTGTCTTACACTGGCATGACTGCTAAATTAATCAATTCGGTAAAAATAGCATCTCAATGCTAAAGAGCCTTGGTTATGATTGCAAAAAAAATATTTTGGTGCCGCGCTCTCAGTTTCATCCACCAAGGTACAAAAGGGACCAGCAATGGAAACAACGGCTCGTCCCGACGCGCGTCCACATAGACTCCGACTGTAAACCAGACGCTGTAAACCAGGTGCTCTAATCACATTTGGTGTGAGCACAGCGTAATAAAAGTCTGACTTCAAAGTGTATCCAACTTGAAGTGTCGGACATGTTTTTGACACGCAAAACATGTTCTGTGTGAACGCAGCATAAAGGGACTACACCTCAAAAACACACCGGGTAACGCATCAAGCTCCTCTGCCGTTATAACGCTGCTCTTTGCTCTGCTTCCACATGGGGGCGGTGCCGGCATCATGTCATTTCCAAAATCAATTCAACGACCACAAATGGCTCCCGGGCCGCACTTTGGACATCCCTGTCTTGTGTGGACTCACACACACACACAGACAGTGAGCCGCTGCCAGTGGCTCATAGGTCGTCTGGATGAATAGCAGCTCTGTTCTGTCTGGCTCCCGGCCCTCTTCATGCCCCGCTGCTGACTGGCAGATTGGAAGCAACAAATTGCTGCATCCTCAGAATGATAATTAGAAAAGCCATGAAGGTGGGTTTTGTTTAAAGCAGCCAAACTTTCTTTTGGTCACCTGACTTCACAGAGTCTCCTCAATCGACTCAAACAAAACAAAAAAAAAAAACATCCATGAAAGTTTCTCCATTGAGCCTCCAACCTCATAAACCTGTTATGAGTCACAGGACAGAAGGTTCATGATTGAATTAGGCAAAAAAAAAAAATCTCTTTGAAAGAAAATTCAATCTCCACACATCAACCCAGGTAAGATGAAAACAGAACTTTGTGGCCTTTTAATAATTAAATCTCCACAGTGAAGAGTTCCCTTTTCTCGCCTTGCTGCCTCTTGCACCGCTCCAGCATCTCCATCAACAAGTCAAAATAGGCTCCGGTTTCTCAGACATTAGCTAGGAAGCTATGGAGGTGAGCAGGGCTTATTATAAGCCTCTTATGGATTCTGCAGGAGGTGAAGAAATGGTCTCTGTTAGGGGAATCAATCCCCGGGTAATTACCTAGCCACACTGCGGGCTGCTGAGGAGGCCTGGACCCGGACTGAGGATGCGAGGAGTTCAATAAGAGCCTTTACGGAGAGCCCATTGTCTCAGACTTAAGAGAGGGGAGCAGACTGATAATGATAATGATGATGGCGACGATGATGATAAATACACAGCCAGTAATCAAGAGGTGTTTGATGGACACAAGTGCACAGCGGGACTCATCAGACTTTAGCTGCGCGCAGGCAGGCGATCTATAATCCGCCGTTCTGCAGACACGCTCATGATGTTTGGGTCTGTCCTGCTGCACCGCCGGGCGGAGGGGAGCAGAGAGCCCGCAGCTACAACGTTTCTGTATCATTCACCGTAAATTCACACAATGTTTCATGCTTCCTCTTTTAGGCAAATTGCTTCCAAACTGATCTCCTCGCTGCGTTCAGACAGATTTTTGTAAATCAAGCAGGAATCCTCGTCAGTAACGCTCAGCCTTTAGCAAATCTGCAGCCTGGCAGGCATCTTTTTTACTGTTTATCCCAATTTATGTAGTTTTTTATTTTTTTTATTTTAAGGTGAACAAGAACTAAATTTTTTTATTTATGAAAAGATACATGTTGTTATTAAGGGTGGATAATGTGTACCTTGCATTTTATCACAATATTTCCTGGCACTATTATGATATTAATGAAAAGGATGTAAAACGGTTTACATCTTTTTTAGGTGGCTGTATGGCGAGACACAGTAATCATAGCCCCACAAACACAAATACACTGCAAAACACAAAATACCACCAAGTATTTTTGGTGTAGTTTCTAATGCAAATATCTTAGCAAACTTGAAATAGGCCAAAACTAACTTACAAGTAACTTTTCAGCAAGATATAGATCCTCCAGCTGATCCAAAATGCTGCTGCTGGTCTTCTGACTAAAACCAGCAAGATAAGAGCACATCACCCGGTTTTAATGTCTGGTCACCGGCTCCCTGTAGCTCAGAGAATAGACCTTAAAATACTGTTAGTTTATGAATCACTGAGCGGTTTAGCACCACAATACATTGAAGTTCTGATGTTGTATGAATCTTCAAGACCCCTCAGGTCTTCTGGTTCTTCTGTAACTGTAAGTTGTTTCTCCACAATTAGCAGCAAGTATATGAGGATGATTGACAGCGCTAGGCCCCGCCTCCTGACTCTGATTGGTTGTTTTTGGAGCATTTCATTTGTAGTCCTGGGACTGACTTTGTGCGGCCCCCATAAGCAATTAAAAATGTATACAAACAAAATGACCGGTTTGACCTTAAATATTTTTACCAACATAATTTTCTTACACAGGAAAATGTAAAGAACAACACAAAGAATTTATGCTTTTATAGCAAATTTTTAACAAAAAGTGAAACCAAGTTTATCCAGAGACTTTTACTGAAAAGCCGACTTTGCAGCAGCCAAATCAGCTTTTATTCTTTCTTAAACTTGGTTAAATATGGGAAAAGTTTTGAAACAGTGTCTCAAATCCTGTTCTGATTACTCAAATTAGATTTAATTGAGCCAAAAACAAAATGAAAATCTGATGTATTTTTAATACAGCAAACATGTAAAATTAAAATGGTAGTAAACACTACATTTCTGCCAGTCATTTTGCGAGTAAAATCTGGAATTTTCTAGAGAAGCAATTAAATTTGATAGAAAGAGTACATTTTCAGATTAATATCTGAATTTTCTACAATAAAAATTTAGAAACTTCTGAATTTCAAATGTCAAAAAATTTTGAAAAATTTTTCTAGAATATTTCAAAGTAAATGACAAAATTTCAGAGTTTGTGGCCGAAATGTAGTCCTTTGTAAAAAATATGTAGTAAAAATATAAAATTTTACGGCTTTATTTGCTTGATTTTATTTTGGGTATTTTTGGCCAGCGACTATTTTGGCCCACATTGCAAAAAGTTTGGACACCACTGCTGTTTGCAATGCGTTCCACCATTCGCTCCACATTTTTGTACCTGTCAGCCACCGTAGCTCGGCCATGAAAAATCACATCCAGACTGCAGCGGCACTGACTGCAAATTTTATTAATTTGTTTACTGCAACACAGAAACCATAGAATAACTAATCAGTGAAATAATTATATATGGTTTTAAAATGTGGCACATTTTAATCACCTAATTTCACACTTATGTATATTTAGTAAATTATTGGCCCATTTTCAGAACTATTCCAACATTTAATCCTTTATTTAAGACATTTCTGTCTCATCAGAGTTTAATTATGACAAGTAAAATTTGTCCCTAAAGATTTATTTAAATGTTGAACTGAAACATCGCCATCATTTGTGAACTCTGGAAACAGCCACAAACTCAGACATACACCAATTGGTTAGCAGGCAAATAAAAATTAAATTAGACAAGCAGGCAGACAGACGGAAAGAAAGACAAACACGGCGGAGGCCTTGCTACTTTGACATCTGCAAAACTATTTGCAACGAGGCACACAGGAGAGGAATAAGGTACAGAAAGGAGCTAAAACGTAAAAACTAGATAAAGTAAAGGCGCTCTTTCATATGAAATCAAGAGTTTAGGGGGGCAGAGTTCAGTCATAAGTGGCGCTGCTACAACACGGTGCAGGAAGAAAAAAAAATTAATTTCACATTCTTTAATTTTCCAGAGTAAAATGGCCAGCCATTTCAGGTCGAATAATTG
This sequence comes from Poeciliopsis paucimaculata, assembly GCA_903067055.1. Lineage (NCBI taxonomy): Eukaryota > Metazoa > Chordata > Actinopteri > Cyprinodontiformes > Poeciliidae > Poeciliopsis > Poeciliopsis paucimaculata. Next base: position 92,924 of record CAEGAD010096604.1, on the reverse strand, counting down.
TTTGAACCAATGATTTTATCATTAATCCAGCAGCAGCCCCCGAGAGCTGGGGGTCACACCGGAGGTTGATTAGGTACGAGGCGGCACAAAGAGCCCTCCAGTCGATGCCATTGAAAAGGAGCAAGTCATTTAGATTGTGAATTGGTCCCGGGGCTGCGCGGCTCGCTCCATTACAGGCCATTTTCAATTTCAGCCTCACAATAAACATCAAGCCAGGCCAAGGAAATTACAGCATCTTGGAGATGTAGCCGAACAGATAGGTGGGGTACGGACAAGATGACACGACTGGAGGCAGGCGGGAGGGGGGGGGGGGTAATGCTGCGGGCTGGCGAGAAGGAAGAAAGGAAGAGATTATCCAAAGGATCGGAACAACATTCCGATCCTTCTCAGTTTAGAGATTTACATGGCGAAGAAGCATCCAGGGATCCATTTAACCGAGTTAAATCGAGGCTCAGGAAGCTACAAGGGAGTAATAATGATGGGCATGCAAAAACAAACTGAATCGCATGTCATTGTTATTTAATTAATGGAGGTCCTCACCAAGCAAAGACGATATGAAAGGCTGTGATCCCAATCGAGGATTTGGTAAAATGGGATAAAAACGTAGTTTTCCATGTGTTGCTTCAAACTACAGCCTGAATTAGCTGAATTAGTCAGCAACTGGAGTCCAATCTGAAAGAAAGCACATGTTCGCACTAAACATCTTCTCCGCTTGATGAATAGAAACACGGTGTGTGGAGCATTCATTACAAGTTTAATTCCAGTGTTTTGATTTGCGTCCTTGCCTCAATGACTGAACATGATTGTGCCGCATTTTACTACAATAGCCTTGTTTACTTGTAAATGCAAAAAACTAATTGAATTTAATAAGGAAAGACCTCCGTTTGTAATTAGCAGTAACAAACAGAAAAAAGATTACATTTTTGGCTCTCAACAAAAATCCATTTAAAAGTTACAAAGATTTGCTGCTTTAGTTTTGGTGTTTTCAGTTTTGTCAGCTGAACAAACCAAAATGATTGAAACTATAAACCCTGGTGGCGTAGACCCGTCCATATGGGAATTTAGGGGTTTTTTCTAAAACAGGAACATTTTTAACCATTTGTGCCCCATATGCAGACATAAATGGTGTTTCAATGAACCGTAAAGATTTTAGTTTCTTTTTAGAGGGCTCCAAATTTTTTAATTTTGCTGTTGCGTAGTCAAAAAAAGCCTCTTTTGTGAAAAATGCTAACGTATTAGCCTAATCTCTAACCTGACTTTTAACCCTAAGCACAGCATATTCGCCATACATGACAACAGCAGTGGCAGATAAAATGTAGAGATGAACTGAAAACATTTATTAGTGGTGGGACTCCATTAAAATGCTTAATCAAGTTATTTGCACGATTTGTAAATAATTTTAATGGAAAAACACAAAGAAAATAAGCAGCATTTTTGACTCAAATGTCCTTCTTGCTGCTAAATTATTTAAAAAATGGACATATGAGCTCAACAACAAAGATATTTGTTTTTTTATGTTACTTAGGAAGCTAACCCATCAGATTGGTGCTAAAATACAAACAGCCATATTCAATAAATTAGGATATGTTCCAATGGTCAACTTTTAAACATGTATTAAACAGCTCTCATTAATCTCACATTTCTGCTTAAAAATGTTTTTTTTATTGGTCTGATGTAATATTTTAGTTTTAAATGTCTTGTTTTTATTGGCTCTAAATTGAAAATCATGTTATTTAAAGTGTTCCAAACAAACCGTGAAGTTAATCTATTCTTCAGTCATCTTCACTGAATGCATCTGTATTCAACTTTCAAGTGTTTCAGAAATCAAACACCTAAAATAACTCCTAAATTGTTCTGCCATATTTTCCGCAATAAAAACAATAGTTTCTACACTTCCAAGGTTATAAACAGAGAAGAGCAGCAAACAAAAACCAAGGCCATAAAAGAAAACACTTCTGCATGGCGGTGTGAAGAACATTAAGCAGCAGGGTTTTTTCTCCATTTGTGGCAGAAAATCAATGGTCGTGGCCTGAGAGGACAGACGGAGGCTAATTTTACCCTGCATTTTCTCTGGTGGCTAATCCCACCGCCAGAAGATAAACCATGGAGAGCAAGAGGAGGAAGAGGAGCAGAGAAGAAAAGGGAAAGAGATCTCCCTCCCTGAGTAAATATTACCAGCATGAAAACAAAGTGACTACCTGAACAAAGTCCATTTTACAGAAGCACTTCAATAGATTTCACCGTCTTTCCTTCCTCTCTGGTTCTCCAGGATGGCTGGACTTTATATACGTCCATCAGGCAAAACATTAAAACTTCTGGACTAATATTCAGGAGGCAGAAATAGCCATTTGTCACATATTTGGCCCAGATATTTCTGTACACAACACACGCAATACAGAGTTCCAACAAGTCAGAACCGGAAGTGATCGGCGCCATCTTTTGTCTTAGTAAAGATAATTTTATTTACATAGTACATTTTCAGCAACAAGACAGTTAAAAGTGCTTTAAATGACTTTGGGGAAAAAAGGCAAAGGTAACAACAACAAAAAGAACCCTAAATGTTGCTCCAGGAGTTTCCCAATTACTGAGGTTTAAAACTAAATGTTGGTTATGTCTGCTCAGGGTTGCTATTAGCAGGTATAATAGTGTGTTTAGACCAAACGCATTACGTGCAAAAAAGTTACTCAAGTAAATATAACGGATTAAATGCAACTGGTTACTACCAAGCTCTGCTTAATACTAAGGTGTGAGTCTGGTTTAGGTTCTGAATAAACCAATGAAAAATGAATGGAAGCCAAAGGAAAGTCTTTGTGAAGACAGATACTGAGAGTGTTTCTGTGTGTGTGTTGTGGTTTTCACACACTGTCAGAGGCGAGTGGTTATGTCTCAGTCATTAAGGAAATGAAGTGAGGGGTGAAATCTACTGAGCAGATAGATTTCTGTAGAGTCATGGTACATGCTTTACCACTGCAAGCGCAACACAAACAGCAACGCATCAAATCTTTCTGCTCTGTTACTGATCCACTGTGCAGAGCGGCATGCAGAAAGCACCTGGGACTCTGCTGCAACGCTAATCAAAGCGGTGATACTCACATCTGAAACTTCTAGACCGAACAACACAAGAGAAGTGCAATTGAGAATTTAGTATTGATCATTTCTGATGAACTGCAGAAAAAACTTCGTTTTGTGTGAGTTTTTGCGACATTATTATTATTAGCAGTGATTCCTTTACCTGCAGCATGAAGATGTTACATCACTGGAAGCTTGTTGATAAAGTAACTAGTTACATTGACGCAATTACATTTACTTGACAAAATGTACTTTTAAGGAGTATTTTTACTTTTACTTTAGTATTTTATTATGAAGTATTTCTACTCGTTTGAGTAAATTTCTGGATTTTCTCCCCACTGAATAAAAAACAAACTTGATTTAACTGAAAATTCACCAGACTCAGAAACATACCTGCAGTTTTTGTTAAAGCTTTATAATTTTTTTTATTGATAGAAACTGATATGGAAGCATTTTATTTTGCCTGACTTTATTATTTTTACTTTATGAATTATTGTCATTTTGATTCTTAAAATACCAAAGTTTCCAATTTAGCTTTATATTTTGATTTGTCTGATGATGCATTTCTTAAATATTAAATGATTGCTCATTTGACCAGTTTCTCAGTACTTGAGGAGACTTTTTACCTAATACTTTTTTAGTCTTGAGTAATTTCTTGGATGACTGCTTTTTACTTTTATTGCAGTAAAAATATGTTGAAGTTTTGCTACTCTTACGTTTTGAATACTCGATACTAAATAGCTTTTCTCCACTCTGAGGATCTTTAGTTCAGTTGATTTTAATGAATAAATTCAGCTTAAACAGAATTTACACCTGGTTAGTCGTTAGCCACCTACGAGGATTTGTTGAATTTTTCAATAAGTTTATAATGATGTGACATCTTTCTATTATATAAAAATAAAATTAATGACATTTGTCAAATTTTTTCAACAGTTAAAGAAATTTTCAAACTTTTCCTGCAACATTTTAACTTTTTGTACACCATGAATCAGTTTTGTTTCTGCCTTTGAGTTGAAATCAAAATAAAATGTCATTTATGACATCTTTAAATGTGAAAAACTGAACTGTTTTGCGGAACAAAACCTCATTTATGCAACACAAAGAGTAAGAAGAAGTAAGAATCCAAGATAAGCTATAACTTTTATCTCTTCGGAAAGCAAACAGTTGCTTGAAACCAGGTTGAAAATACAGTTAGGCTTGAGTGTTCCCATAGTGGCCACAAATATAGCTGAAACGCAAACACACAAACCTCACAGATTCCTTTCATTTATGGCGACTAAAACCCCTTAACTCTCTGGATTCTTCTGTACACTTTAATAGGAGGTTGGTAGAGAGGGGATGTAGGAGAGGGCAGCAACGGGTGGGGGAGGGGGGCTGATGGGATGAGAGAAGTAGACAAAAAGAGGAAGGGGGTGGAAGTGGGAAGGAATGGAAATGGAGAGAGGGAGCAATAGCATCAGAGAAAAGGAGGGTAGACGCCTCTTCCACATCACTGCCTTCAATTTAACACAGGTGGTAAAGTTAGCAGATAACACTGATAGTTTCACCACGGCTCCGCATGACGAATGCTACACAACAGGCACACACACACACAGATTTCCACCACCTTCACTGTGAAACAGGGGTGGGCTGAGCAGGGATAAAGGGAAAATGAAAGAGTCCAATGACGGAGAAAAACATTAAATGAAAAGGGAAACATCCCAGAAGCAAAACCTCTGTTTGGTGTTGCAGAGCGGAGATAGTTTATTAACCCTTCAGACCTGAAGGTCATCTGCGTACCAAAGGTCACGGCCGTCAGGAGAGTGATGAAGTAGACAGGCCACCTCTACAAACCACTGGGATTGATTTATATTCACTTGATTCATTTGATTGATTTATATCACAGGAGGTTTTCAAGCAATAATAAACCAAATCCTTCCTGCTGTATGAGGCCACCAGGCAGTATTCACCCCCTCTATCCTTAAAATGCCTCAGTAGGACCAAAAACTGAGGAAGTAAAGATGAAGAACCCAATGATCATTTAGTTTTAGATAAGAGAACCACCCAGAATACCATTCAGCTTTTTATAGCGTTCAGTGGTCCCCCATCCAGCAGGGGGCACCAATGATCATCCCTAAGCAAAACCAGTTGATACAGAAATAAATATGATGGAGGGATACCAGGATGGGAAAGAGAAATGGTCCAAATGAGTCAATTGTGGCATAAAAAATGCATTTTAGAAATGTAAACACTTTAGAAACTCCTTTAATTTCACTTTGATAGCGTGACATAGCAGGATCAACTTCTCATTGAAAAATTACTGATGTGCTATAAAGGCAAAGATGTGATGACAGAAAAGTGAAGGGGATAACAGAAAAAAATCATTACGATGGATAAAACATGATGCCTATTGACCCTTTGCACATGACGTCACCCTCTCCTGAACCCCACCCGCTCCGCCATGACGGACGCCAAAACAATCAATGCGCTCCGAAAACACCTGTAACCCAATATCGCATTTATTTAGTTGACTTCACTTTAAAAATGGTCACAGGTTGCTGAGCAGTCGGCAGCACAAACAGACAAGAATGCAAACCAAACTTGTCATTTTATTTTATAACTTTTAACGTCAATCATAATGACTGCAGTGCTCGGTGTGATGGCAGGTTTAATGTGAATGCTTTTTACAAGGTAAGGAGATTAACATTCATATACTTTATAAGAATGATTAGAAAGAAATCAAATATTGCATTATGGAGAAGGTACGTCTAACATTGGTAACCATGGAGACAACGCAGCATGTATGGAAAAAACTGGTAAGCTAGTTAGCATCTCGTCATTAATGCCACTCCGGTTTAACGGGAAACGCCGTTTATGACAGTGACATAAATCAATGGTGTGAATTCAGACGAATTTAATCAACACACCAGGAGGGAGGAGAGAAGAGGCACACGTCAGTTTCTATCCATTTTCAGCTTTTGTAAATACCACCAGAACTCACCTGAGCTCCAACCAGGTGAGTTATGTTCACAGACAAATTAGCGCGACTAGAACAACCATGAATAAACAGGTAAAACAACTTTTGAATGATTTAATGATGTAAATCAACCCTCTGTAGTTGCAAAGGGCAACTACTATATATTCCACTTATATAAAAACATTTTTCTATGTTAGAAGTGAAATAATCTACCAGTGGAACTGGTACGTTTTCATCCAAGAATTATTTACTTAAAGCAAGCTCTTATATCTTGCTAAAAAGTTACTTGTAAGTTAGTTGTTTTCTTATTTCAAATGTTTAAGATATCTGCATTGGAAACTAGACCAAAAATGCCTGGTAATATTTTGTGTTTTTGCAGCGATAGCAATACATTTTCTCATTTTCTGTGTTGCAACATTTCTCGCATCGTATAAAAGGAAGAAGTGATGCGGTAGTGGAGGTATGGCTGCTAAACAATCAGCACTCATGAGTCTCATTAGCTATAAATCTTGCTGTAAAGCAGCACATAACAGTTACTACGGCTGTTATAAATCCCACCTTTGTCTGAGGCCACCACGTCATTTGTTAAGGTGTGATCAAAGCAGCTTAATGATGTTCAGCAGATGATAAACGCACAAACCTTAATGAGTGTCATGAAATGAAGAGTAACAACTCTCTAGTGGTCATATTCAGTTTATTCATATCCAGTCCCATTGTGCGTCTGTCAGCTACAAAAGAGTGTGTGTGTGAGTGAGTGTGTTTGAGAGTGAATGGAGGTAATGGGCAGTGCAGCTGGCCTGCTCTGCGTATAAATGCTGCCTGATTGTTTTAGCTCATCCTGGGATTGATGATGGAGATGGAGCTGTTGTTCGAACACAGAAACTGCACCGCAAGAGCACATCTGTGGTTTGCTAACAGGTGTGCAAGAGACAAGAGGAGAGATGGTGTGAGAGACAGGATTCTGGAAGCCGGCCCGGCATCCAGCGGAAGCCAAATTAAAAAGGAAATCAAAGCCTTTTTTTGGTCCACCAGAGGATGATGATCGTGTTTGTACAGTGGAGGAGATGAAAAAGACGTGGCATGAATGTGTATTATATCTACATTGTTGTAAATCAACTCAATATTGGCAGATTGTTCTTGAACAGTCACTTCACTTGGCTTGATGCTGATAATGTTTGCAAAGGTGAGTCAGACATTCTTACACAGAACCCATCAGTAAAGTTATTCTGGAGATGAGAACCAATTGGAACACATCAAAAAACAAATATTAGGGCTGTCAATGTTAATGCATGAAATGAATCTAAAAATGTTGAACATGTTAATACTACATAATGTGGATTAATCTAATTATCTTTGATTAATCCCCTGAATCAGGGGTTCCCAAACATTTCCACACCACAGAAATAGTGTCTGGCCGTCCGTTTGAAAATCTACAGTTTAAAAGTGCCTTAAATCCAAACAAGCTGCTGCTGCTTGAAAAGCAGAAGTGGAGCCTCCTGCACAACCAGTAAGAATAGAGCTAGTAGTTGCTGAATGCAAAGTCAGCATCAAAACTCTCATCTTTACCAGTAGCCATTTTACAGCGACTGCAGTGGTAAAACCAGCTGACCAAATGAGCTGGATCTCCTTTGACTGTATTTAGAAACCAGAAAACATTAACTTACTGACAAAAAACAGCTAAGTGGGGGGTTTTAAGCACTGGAACTGTTTTTGGAAGCAGTAGAAACCCAAATGGAAGTACAAACACATGAAAAGTAAATTTTCCATAATAGGTTTTCATTAAAAAGATCCACCGCTCAAGTCTGTCTTTTAGATTTGCATATGAATAAAATGTTGACCAAACTCAGGTGAGAGACATGGGAACCATGTGAGTGATGAACAGATCAAACCTGAACTTTCTGGCCAACATACAAAACCACTAAGAATGGATGAAAACTAACCATAAACACAATAACCCACAGTTACTGGAATAACTAGTTACAATTACTCAGTTATAGTTACTCAAGTAACTTTTTGGAAAAAATTTACTTCTAGGAGTATTTTTACTGTGCTGTACTTTTTACTTTTACTTAAGCAATTTTATTATGAAGTATCTCTACTCTTGAGTAAATTTCTGGATTTTCTACTCGCTGAATAAAAAAATGTCAACCAAAAATTCACCAGACACAGACACACATCTGGTTTCATCAGGTTTTTTTTATTGAAAAAAATTATTTGGAAAAATTTTCTTCTACTTGATTTTGTTATTTTTTGTTACTTAAATTAATTATTGTCATTTTTGTTCTTACAATCCCAAAATGTCCTGGTAACTTTATATTTTGATCCATCTGATAATGTAATTTTGCAGGATTATACAACCAGAATCTTGCATGATTGTATTATTTGCTTCACATTTACACTTTCAGAATGATTCCCAACAATGTTGCCTCCTATATGTATCATGGATAAAATCAATGCTTGTTTTCAACAGGTAAATGGAAATAATTGCTGGTAATTCAACTATAGATTATCAAAATTATTAAGAAAATACAGTGCCTGTAGCACCAACATTCAGTTTTCTAGTCCATGGCCACACAGCAGCCCAACAATAGCACCAGTATTTACGTCATGCACAAGCCGGGTATTTCCCCCCCCCCCCCCCAAGTTCTCCCACTTCCAACTCTCCATCTCGGCCCCAGCAGGCCTCAAAAAGATTATGCCTGCAATGAGTGGCCACAACGGAGGATGGCCCGGCTTCATCCGCAGCGCTTCTAAAGCTAAGACGTTTTAATTTCTCACTTTTTATCGTCGCCACACAGACCACTTTAAAACTACTCCGCTTCCAACCAGTTTTATATCCAGGCCTCCAAAAATCTGCGTCTTAAACAGCCCAGAATCTTCACAGCCCGATGGTCCCCGGATGGGTCCCATCCCCCCCACTTTCTCCTAAAAAAAAAACCTGGCCAGAACTCAAATCTTGGCTTGATGGGCTGCGTGGAATTAAAAACCAAGCAATTACAGTGAAAAAATTAAAATCTTATGTTTTGTATGGGGATGGCAAGCTGTGGTGGAGGAGGAGATTAGGCTAAAGCCGGACTGGTGCTCGAATGGTGAATAAACCGAAAGTCCCTGAAAGACGCCACTTGTTATTAGAGTGTAAACACTGCCAAGCTGCAGACAAGCTGGTAAGAACACAGTGGACATAAAGAGGCCGTCTGTGGACATGTGGTATTATCCCTCCGTACATTAACTGTCTGCTAAACACTTGGCTGAAAGATACCAACTCTTCCCCCCGTCTGCATGTCCCACTTTGAGCGAATCCCCCTTTGAAATCCCTTCCAGACAATGAGGAAGCGAGTGAAGAGACGGACACCAAGAAGAGAGAAATCTGGAGTGGAAAGTCCACTGGGACGGTCGGTCTTATCTCCATCTAACACTGCGGGTCGCACACTTATCTTAACTGGTGGAGGAAGTTAATTCAGAAGACACCAAATAGATGAAAAGACTTGCATTCACTAAATAAGAGTCAATTTCTTCTAATATGGTCAAGACTAAATTTTTATCCTTCATTAAAGGGGGAGTGTTATGAAAAATTTACTTTTTTTAAGCTTTACATAATCAAAAACAAACCTGGAGTTTTGCTTTGATTCTTTCATGCATGTTTGAGGAGTCCTTTAATCTCCATGGCAACCATTTATCTGTACAAGATGCCTGGGAGGACCTAGCTTCGCCTTCGAGGCACAGCTCCTCCTCAGAGCCGCAGTTTCCAAGTTTTTGAACATCCACCCTTCAGACTAGCCAGCAGCCATTAGCAAACACCTGGTGGAACTGCTGAGCTCATTTTAGGAGCTGCTGCTCAGAGTAACGCTGGTAAAAACATTGTTAAAGGATTGATAGAGGAACAATTGTTGGTATGACTTCCTGAAGACAGAGTTTTAGAAACAGAAAACGTTTTTAAAGAGACAGAGGCACAATTTCAGACCGTTAAATTAGGAAGTCAACTTTCTTTTAAGTCATATTTAATATATGCAGCATTTTTATAGAAACTAAAGAAATAAAGTTACTTGATGTCTGTTTTTACCTTTTTATCATCGTTTTTTCTATATATAGAATTAGGAAGGTTTTAATGTGGAAATATAACAAATGTTGATTTTAAACAAAAACAATCAAAATCCAGGGAGAATTATTAGTTTGTGGTGAACTAAGACGTTATTTATGGCTAGATTGGTAGGTTTATAGGTAGCTTGGTTTGTTGGTGCTTTGGTTGGTTTAGTATAAAATGTGATGAGATGATTTGATAGAACTAAAAGATTTCTGGAGATCCTTAAACATTTTATTTTAGTTTGATGGTACAAAATCCCACTGTACTCGTAATTCAGTTGCACGCTATTATAATCCAAGTTTCATCCCATCACGTCTCCATGGTGTCACTAGAACTGCACTGATGTATTTAAGAAAATATTATTCCTTATATGTCAGAACCTACATTTCTTATATATCTTTCTCCTACTCAAGTGAATGAAACCATGCAGGTAGTAAGATTATGTCTCTAATTATATAGCAAACAGACACACAGATTGTCCCTTTGAGACTTGAATACACACACACACACACACACACACACGCACACACACACACACACACACACACCTACACTCAGAGCGTAAATGTCTGGTCCTGCAAGGCCATTATGGTAAACCACGTGAGTCGCTTCTATTCATGGCTCTCTATTGTTCACACCAAGGTAAGTAGGGGAGCCTTCAGACTGTAATCACCTGCACACACTCACGTACACAAACACATACAGACACTCATTGATGAGGAAATGGGAAGAAAGAAGTGAGACTAAATATTAGAATGAAAATTTGGTAGAAAGCATGTAGAGAAAATAAAACTAGGTTTGTTTCCCATGTGATCAACAATTACAAATAGATTTGCACCAAGTTTGCATCCAAAGAGGATTTTAAAAAGTAGATTAAAAAATAATGTTTATGGGTAGTAATGTCTATTTTGTGAGACAAATTTTGTTTCACAAGGTGGTACCAAACTAACAGCAGAAGAAGAGACACCAACAAAGAAAAAAAGAAAAAAAAGACTTATTTTTGATTAAATATATTTTAATACTTTTGTGTTTTCCACATTTGGACTTTTTATCCTTTTGGGACCAGTGGACGTAGAAACTGCATTAAATTTGTGTGGAGAACAGCTGAAAAACTTCATTATAGTCATTAATCATGTTGAAAACTGTAAACCTCTATATAGCTGTGATTTATTGCTAAAACTTTACTATCATTTTCTGTTCCTATTGGGTTCCAGATTTTGTTTAAGTGAAACAAAATCTTCATATGCTACATGATACAGGCTCACCCCTCGTAAACTAACAGGTCAATATTCACAGGAACCCATTAGGAAAGCTGATATTTGATTAGCAAGGAGAGCAGTTTTAATAGCACAATATAGAGAGCAAACAATGAAGCTAACGCTAAGGACAAATGCAGCCAGAGGAGAGTGTGGTTTACGGTCAATGCAGCAAAGTGTTTTAATGTTTTCAAAACAGTGGGCAGGTGAGCAAACATCAACTGTGTAAAATATCATGTAATGGCAGAAAAGTCCAGAAGGAAGGCTGTAATTATGAAGGTTTAGGGTTACATGGAAATGTAGAAATAAACAGATTGATAATATTTCTCTCATTGCTTTTAATGAGTTAGAAAAAAAACGCAGCTCAGTGAAAATGTTGAAAGAGAGCAAGGTAAGAAAACTGCATGAATGAATGTCAACATTTACATCTGCATTAAACTTTCTGGTCCCAGGACTGAGAATACTGGTTACCAGCATGATTAACTAAGACAGCTGACAACAAAGATTAAAATAGGATAAATATTCGTAGGAGCTGAACTCGGCATTAAATGGTGCACAGTCAAATACATGCTTAATGCTTTTATTGCATTAAGCATGTATTTAATACATGTAGAAGGTGGAAGTTTGATTACAGAGATCAAACCAGCCATGGTTAGTCCACACGAGCTGTTTGTTTGTCTAGAAACTGTTTTGTTTGGCGAGGTGTTAATGCTAATTTAACTCTGATTCGAATCAAAAAGACAAACTCTGGTCCTACAAACCTCGCTCTCAGTTCGGTTGAAGTAAACTGATGTGGTTTGAATGTTTATGTGAACGTCAAGCAGACTTCCAAAATCAGGAAGTGGACTACAGTGCAGGGCATTCTGGGTAAATACAACCAAAACAAATGTGCTAGCCTAACGCTAGCAGGAGAAATGACTCGTTCGTATTTATCACAGACAAGAGAAATTCTACAACTTTTAAAATCTGATGCCACTCCACTTTTGTTTACATTTTGCAAAGAAGGATGTTGCGCTGTGTTTTTGTCAGTTTTTTGTGTTGTTTTCTTCAGTGGTTCTTGGTGCAGCGCCCCCCACGAGGAAGGGAACAGGTTTCTAATCGGTTTGGTTTGTTTGACAAACGGAATGTGAAAGAGAACCATAGCAGATTGGAATTTTGATCCCAATCAAGCCGATTCCACCAGGCTATCAGGTGTGAAAACTGCCTTAATCAACCTGAACGTGTTGGTAATGTGTGTATGAGCAAACATGTTTGAATTACAAGCGTTTAATGACCAACACCAAAGCATGAAGACATGAAGCTTCGTGACATCTACATTTTTCTCTGCATGTGGATCGCTTTGGGGTTGGAAATCATTCTTCGTAATCACAGAAGAATGATTGCGATTGAAGTAGTAGCATGAATGGCTACGTAAAAAAAAAAAAAAAAAAAGAAAGAAAAAATCTAATTTCAGCAAAAGAAAAATAAAAACAAGAAATAACACCAAGCTGGATTTTATTTCAGGGTGTCAGAATATCTGGAGCTGAACACATATGAAAGCTGAGGCATGAAAAGACTGATGGTGTTTGTACACAGCTATGTTTCCTCTGCTGATTGATATTTACCAGTGAGGATCAGCAGACATTACTGGCTCAGCTTCAACAACCGCCGGTGCTGAAGAAACGCTGAGAGGAACCGAAGGGACAGAAAGGTCATTTAAAGTAAAGTACCGAACGTTTGAGGGATTTAAAACTGGGACGGAAAATAATTACAATGTGGTTTCATGACTTTATATCTAAAATGGTGCAACATTTAAGATGTGTTATGTAATTTTTTTCTAAAAATAAATGTTAATGAGCTACCCTCTTCTCTGCAATCCTTCTCCAGCCGGAGAAAACATATTTCCATTTTAAGGCCTTAAATATGATCAAAGGATCGGCTTAATATAATCAGTTTAAAACCCATTTATTACCATTTCCCTTCCTCCACCTCCTCTTCATCACCGCTCTCTATTCCTCCTCCTCCTCCTTCTATCCTCTCTTCACCCGCTTCCCTTCCTTCACGCCTTCTCTGTTTGTGTCGCATTTATTTTCTACAGTCCATCCATCCCTGCATCTCCGCCCCACCTCCCCTCCAACTCTCAAAATGTGTGTGTGCGTGTGTGTGTCCTAATCTCTATCTAGCCTGAAACAGGTGCTATATAATAGTAAATTAATTAGACGGAGAAGATGCGCTGTGTTCACCACAAAGCCCCTTGTGGCCTGCCAGGGGTTGACTCACATGCTTCACACACACACACAGGCACGCGCACAGCCACCAGGAAAAAAGCCATCTGGGCGAGGCCAGATCCCACAGGAGTCTGTGTAAATATGAGTATGAGTATGTGTGTGTGGGGCACAGAGAGATTTTGAGTGATTGGCTGTGAAGTCGACTGCAGTGACGATTACACATGACAATTAACCCTATTAGACCTCATGTTCACTCTCTAAAGTGTGTGTCTGTGTGTGTTTGTTTCTAATACCTTGTGGGGACCTTCCTAACACATGCTACGTTGTGGGGACCAACTGCTCCTTGTGGGGACTGAAGCCTGGTCCCCACAAGGGGAAACACTGTTTTTGGATCAGGGGTCAGATTTAGGACTAAGGTGTGAATTGAGTTTTGGTTAGGGTTAGGCATGTAATGGTTAGGGTTAGGATAAGGGTAAGGTACAGGCTGTAGAAATGAATTGAAGTCAATGGAAATTCCCCGCAAAGATAGCCGCGCAAACGTGTGTGTGTGTGTGTGTGTGGGGGTGAGGTGGGGCGGAGATGGGGTGATATAGCAGTTTTATGCGAGTGCATAATCCTGCATTCAAAACACAAGTCTCATTTCACTTCCAGGAAGAGAAATATTTCAGGATTCTTTAGAAAATTATGAGTTTGACAAAGTTTTTCTGGGAACAAAAGTGGCAAAAATGATTTCAGAAACATAAAAAATGAAGAAAGGATATTTAAAAATTAAGATTTTCCTGAACTCAACAGAAATGTTTTCATGCCTTTGGTTGACATTCAAGTCAGCAAGAAGAAATGTTGGAATGCAATGAAGGAGCGGGACAAAAAAACATAAAAATCACAAAACCTTTTTAAGCAGTTCACATTAAAATGATAGAAATTTTACGAGAGTAAACTCACATGAGATTAAAATAATATTTATGAGTGCAAGTCCTGATGTTATAACTTTATTCTGGTTTTCTTTGGACTTTATTCTGATAATGCAACTTGTAACACTATGACTTTATTTTCATAATATTATGACCTTATTCTCATAATACTAAAACTATTCTCATATTAATGTGACTTTATTCTTGTGACATTATAACTTTATTCTGGTAATTTTATTTTTTATTCCTATGGCCTTAATTCTCTATCATACCTGGCCTGTCGCAATAAACAATAAATCAATTAATTGAATGATAAATTAAAGCAAACTCAGTAATTTCCATTTGCATAATTTATCATTTTTTTCTTTTCAGTCTTTTTACCGAACACTGGATGATAAAAGTTTTCCATTTGGTGATTTTGAAGGACACATAATTCATGTTATGTGTCGTTTTATTTTTGTCTATTTTGGATATTTAAAATGTCTTCCGGGTCCACTGTTAAATTTTAATAAGGATCTGCTCTTGCATTATTATGCCAGCACTGTTATTTCCCGTGAAAATGATCTAAAAACAACATCATTTATCGCGATAACTTCTGAGACAAATTATCGTCCAGAATAAAACGTTTATGGTGACGGGGCAACCTTCCCCCCTCTGTCTCCTCTTGGGAAAATATATTGATCTTTATACTTTTAAATCCTGATGGTGGAAAATCAGAGGCGCAGCATGATGGTGGGAACATGGTGCCTTAATCCCACCTGAGAGAACAAAATGGGTCAAAAGAGATTTTGCAAGATGTGAATACAGAGAACTTGAGGAAATTTGACAAAATCTTTTCATTTTATGATTACGCAGCCAGTTTTTAACGATCTCTCGTTCATATCATTCCTTACACTTCCTTGACTTCTATGTGTCATTTTCTACACCTGCAGGTCAGAAAATGTGCAGAACAACACGGCGCTGTTCTGACAGCTTCTTCTGAAATCAGAGATTCCAGAGACAATCCCAACGACGGCAGAGTGTTTGATTGACAGCTTTGCCTTGTGGCTTTGGTTTAATTACTGAAGGAGAATTGGTGTGTGTGCGTGTGTATGTGCGTGTAGGGGTGCTGGGATGTCAGGGGGTTGTATAGGACAATGGAGACTTCTGAGAGGAAAGGAGTCGATAAGATGTGGGGGTTGATGTGATGTGTTGGTGATTGGGTTAGCATACATTTGGATATTTCTCTATTTTTACATTGCTGAGTAGTAGATTAAAAGTTTTAATTTAGTCAAAAATTAGACAAAAATTTTTTTGCTACTAAATTGTTGAGTAAATAAAGACATGATCTCAACAATAAAGATATTTATTGTTTTTAATCTGTTACATTGGTTATTCCACCATACAATTGGAGCAAAGTGTTATTCTACAAATTCAGGTTTCCAGTGTTTCAGGAAATTGATGTAATTTTTTTAGGAATGTGGACGCAAACTTTGCTGTTGCAATGTTTAGCATTTAGATGCTATTTTAAGTTGTGGGTTTATAGTTTGAACCACGCTGTGGTAGCGACTGGCTGCACACATCTGAATGATCGGACGTCACACAAACTGGATGATTTTGAAGGTGATATTGCAGAGTAGGTGACCCTGCGCTGTCTCTAAAGGCTCATTTTGGAGAAAACGCCACCACATGTCAACTATTAACGCCATAACGCTGTCTTGACTCGAACACGCTCTACGCTAACTTTCAAAAGCGCTACTATAACTCAGCCGTACCGTAGAAAATTTACAGCTTTGGACTTTTGAGTGTAAGAAAAAGAAGCATTAAATTGCGTTTAATTTTTAACATGTTAAAATTTGACTCACTCATTCACAAGGCAGGTCACACAACTCTCTGTTGGCCCCTTGTGGCCTACTGACTAATGCAGACAAGCAGAGTTCAGTAGTAACTGGTTACATTTACTCAATTACATTTACTTGAACAACTATTTTTTATGTAGTTTTAGGAATATTTTTACTACCCTCTACTTTTACTCGAGTAACATTTCTGGTCAAAGAAACTGATTTGGAAACATTTTCTTTTGCCTGATTTTGTTATTTTCTGTTTCTTAGGTAAATTATTGTCCTTTTGGTCCTTAAAATGCCAATAAGGTCCGCTTAACTTAATATTTTGGTCCATCTGATGTCATTTTTAAATATGAAATGATTGATAGTTTGATCAGTTACTCAGTACTTTTTACCAAATACATTTTTACTCTTACGTGAGTAAAAATATGTTAAAATACGTTGAAGTAGTGCGACTCTCAGTGGAGCCACCAAACATCCTGAATTACTGATCAGATCAACAGGGTTTAGAAAACGGACCAACAGATTAAATGTTTGTTCACCTCAATCTTCTATAAATTTATTCTCATAATATTTCAACTTTTTTCTCGTACGACTTTATTCTCATACTTTTATTTTCCTAGTGTGGCCCTGTACTAAAGTCTGATAAAGTTTTGAACTCCCTCCCGGTCAGCCAAAAACTTTGGCTGACCTGGGAGGACGCAGATCAACCCAGGTGAGAGTTTCTTATATGTGAGATTATCTCAGTTCAGTCTTGCATGCAAACTCAATGCAGCCATTAACAGATTGCTAAAGGGATTAGATGTGCATTTCACTTTTCTTACACACACACACACACACACATATAAACATCTCCCAAGCAGAGACTCAGATCCCGTCCATGTGTCACACAGATTTAGAGATTAATCAAACAGAGAAGCAATAGAGACGGAGAAGACAGCAGGGCAAATAACTAGGACCCGAGGATTGGCACTTGGGGGCCCTCGACAAATATTGGGATTATAACTCCAGCGCAGCATCACAGTGAAGTGTGTGTGTGTGGGCGTGTGTGGGGGTGTGTGTGTGTGTGTATCAGCCCCTGAAGCAGATGGTCAGGGATGTTCGTTTAAGACAGACGATTGATTTTAGGAAACAGATATCCAGCCTTGTTAAGCAGAAAGCACCTCAGGGACCTGCTGACGGAGAAAAGGAGGGAGAGATGGAGGGATGGAGAGACACAGCGAGCTTCTCTAACCTCTGCCTCTGCGGAGAGATGGAGGGAGACGGCAAACGAGGAAAGAATAAGCGCATGAGAGAGAGCAAAACTGCTCCCATTGAACTTTATTACTGCAGATGAAAAAACAGGAGAAGAGGAGAGAAAAGGGGGGAGAGAGGAGAGGATAATGGGGTTAATGCCGGCAGACAAGCGTCAGCCGTGGTAGGGTTAATGACACATAAACTCACTCTCTCTGGGGAGGGAACAAAGTGGAAAAGCCTGCATTTGATCTGTGAGTAACACATTAAATGTGTATGAGCACACTCTGATGTCTGTGAAAGTGTGTGTTGTCTGCGCGCGTTGACAGGACGGAGTCCGTACACACACACAGATGGAAATCAGAAAACATTTAACACAACAAACAAACAGATTGGACTCCAACTAATTCAATCCAATAATCACACCGTAAAAAAATTAAATCCTGAAACAACTTCCTGTTAAAGGATGAAGCAGGCAACGCTAAGCATTCACTGGAAACACAAAACGCCATAAAAATACCTCACCTCAGTATGTCAAATGCTTGAAACTGAAACCTGATAGTTTGGCCACATTTACTGAAATGGTCTTTAAATCATCCGACTGTCAGGAAGCAAAGAACAGACATTTAACTTCCAGAAAAATCAGCTATCCATTACATGGGGAAAAAAATACGTTAAGAAAATTGTGACACAAGAAAATTGAGTTCCAGTCTTGATCCTAACACATCTGCTCTACTCAGTAAGGAATGTGTGAAAAGTGGTAAACATTTAAAAAATTGGCACGACTTGATGCTTTTCACTTCCTCATGTTTCAACCTACATTACACCACCAATCAGTTACCTTTAGCTAAAAGTATCTCCTGTAGATTTCACCACTTTCGATGGACACCACCAATAACTAGAAGGTTAGTTATGATAGCGCTAAAGCTCTAATCACAGTTACTCCAATGCTAAAGCTCTGCAACATTTAGCAGAAGCTAATGTTGAAATATGATGGTAAATGGACTGAACTTATATAGCGCTTTTCCAATGACGTTGACCACTCAAAGCGCTTTAAACTAAAGTCACATTCAGCCATTCACAAATGTTCACACATTCATAGACCAGTGGGCAGTTTGGGGTTAAGTGCCTTGCCCAGGAGCACATTGACGTGTGGCAGGACGAAGCTGGAATTACAGAACCCCAACTGTTACCCCAACAGTCGAAGCTGCTGGTGTAAATTAAATTCGCTTATTTAATGAAAGCGAATACTAAAGTCCTAAATTTAATTCAAATTATATCATGAAAAACTACAAACCTTGAACACCAATTTAATTTTGACATAAATGTACATGTGATATAATCTGTGTTTTACTTTGTTCCTTTGCTTTTCTAGTTTGAAATAAAATTAAGAAAAATAGAGAGAGGAAATGAAACTGCAGCATAAACAGTCATCACCCACTTCAAAATAAGAGCATAAACATGTAACTACTTAAAGAACAGTGGATAACCAAAGCCTTTGACACAGATGTTTAACTATATCCAATTGAAAGTTTACAAAACAGCCAAGTAAATTACCGCTAAGTTTGCTAAAAGCTAGCAAACTCGCTAAACAAGAATCAGCTTCACCATAAGAAGAAGTGGTGCCACCGTGGAGGACAGTAAGTGGGTACGTAAAAAAGGCATGACAGGAAGCGTGTTGCTGCCAGGAGTAAAAGCTTCGACCAACAGAAACAGGCAGGCCTTAAAGTTACAAGATACAAAACATTATAAAGCCAGAGATCTGCACCCAAACGCATGTTCAAACAGTTACAATCAGTCTTAATTAACTGGTAAATCCAGAGGGCTGTTGGCATGTGTGTGCATCATAAACAAAAAGCACAAAAACTTTTAACGAGGAAAAGGCCAAGTTTCTCCAAATGGAAGTTTTGTACTTTAAAATTCACCAAAAAGACAAATTTTGTGAGATATGAAGATGAACTGAAGTGATAAAGAAAGGAAACGCCGGCATTCTTTAATCCCATAATCAGAACAGACTAGTGTTTGTAACATGAAAAAATATTTATTCAACCATTTTTCTGCTGTTATTATGTCATATAAAGATCATTACACTAGTTAGCGAATCTGTTTTAAACTGGATTGAAGAATTGAATCGGTTAAACCAGATCCGTCCGTTTGATGGATATAAAACCGATGCAGTTAACACTGTTTTAAATAATTCTTCTAATTATAGTGACCTGTGATTATAGTACTATGTCAGAACATTCACACCGATGTTATAATGTGCCTATTATGAAAACTAATTGCTACTTCAAGCCTCTAACTTCTTCCATTATTAAGCGGCTGAATGCAGACAGACAGTTTCCTGCCTGAATAAGCGTTTAACCGGAATACGAGAAACGTTGTTTATTATTTGTCTATCATTTCTGAGCTGTAAATAAATTGCATATTGAGAGAAAGTTTTCTGTAGAACTTCATGTCACGCATTATGCAAGCTTTTATTTCAGCTGCAGATCAACACGCGCTGTCCTGTTCTCTAATTTGACTGATGTTTGTGTTTTATCTCCAACATGCCGCGTATATTCACGTCTGCATCCGAACCTGGGAGCTGCAGCGATGGGCGCTGTAACCTTTAGGTTGAGCAGCGATGGGTGCTGGATAGCGGCTGCCGCCGCTCAGCTCCAAAGGTCTCCCTCCTCGCATTATTTCAGATTTTCCCTTCTGCGCTAATCACAGACATGACACTGCTGTGGAGGAGGAGGAGAGCCGGGAGAATACTGCCGTATTATTTTGTTTTTTTCTTTACATGTATGCAAAGGTGTGACCCGTTAGTGGAAAATTAAGCCTCTATCCTTTCCTGCATCCATTTAATTGGCTAAAATGACAGCCTTTCATCAATACTGCCTTGAAAATACTTTGCAGCGCTGCTATTTCTCAATCTGCCTCTATTTTTTTCCCACTCAACAACAGTCCCCCTTTTTTTTCCTTCCTTTATTCAATCAAATCACAGTCAGCGTGGATCTCCACTGAGGCCACACTGCAGCCAATTCTTTGTGTTTCAACCCTAAGAAATTAGGATGGAGAGAGGTCTCATTAGTCCACAGATCACAAAGACGGAGATTATCAGCCTGCACACAACAGCTGGAGATTTAAATGAAGGACGTTTAATGGAGCGCCTGTCATTCTGATATGATACCTCTATCTGAGGAAAAAGACAAAATCCTGCAGGGAGCTTTTCACCTTTTAAATATTGCAGCGCTGCTATGTGATACCAAGATCACAGAGGCAAATTACAGGCACACAAAAGCCGACCAGAGGCTTTATTTAAAAAGAAAATACACCTCAGGAGTATTTCTGAAGCTTCTCCAACGTTAATGCAGACCAATACAAGCTGAATATCACAGCATTTTTAGTTCATTCATTTATGAAATTTAGGAGTTGATTAAACAACAAGTCTGTGTTTCTGTACATAACTTGAGCTGCAGCGAGCGGCGGCACGGCGCGGCGCTCCCCACCATCCACCCGTAATTTCTAATGAATACATTTCTTCTCGGCGTGTGTCCTTACATGTTTTAGGCCACAATCATTTGTCATTTCAGGAGCCCCCTTTTCTTAGACATTCTGCTGTCGAAAAACGATCCATTACCAGAACCGCTATCTTTTCTCCTGTGTGAAGTGTCTGCAAGAAACAGAGCAGCGGGGGATTCACACACACAAAAACACATTACCGCCGCCTCAAACACACATTTCTCCAGAGGAGACACTCAGAGTTAAAGGTGGCTGCCCACCTGCCCACTTCCTTTCACTCACAAATATATATATATATATATATATATATATATATATACACATTTTTTAACGTTAGCAGCAAATTTTGTTCTTGTAAAACACTGCATTGTGGGTAAAATACTGTTATTTTAGAGCAGAACTAAATTAAACAGGTATCAAAAGCCTCATAATGAAATATAAAAATATGAACATAAATGAAGAAATATATCAAATTCATCTGTTGATTAAAAATACAGAATATTTTGCTATAGAGAATTTTTTTTAATCAAGAGAATTTTGCATCTAGAAAAAAGAATGTAAAAAATATTTTTTGTATTATATTTTTAAACCTAACACCCCTGTTCTTATTATTATTAGTTAGTTTATGTTTGATTGCATGTTTTGTTTATTACACGAGTTGTGAATATTCCAGCTGGATCCCTGCACACACAGCAAAGCGCAGAGGGAAACGACTCAAGCCTGGTGCTGTGATGCCATCTATTGGAGCTCCGGCTGCTGCCGAAACGCAGGACATGAATCCAAACTGATGCTCATTCACACATCAACTCATATTAAACCTGGCAGGATTTAACAGAATTTGTGCTTTTCTTTATTTTACAATCATTGGATGAAAGTATTCACAAAAGGCCAGAAATGAGCTGAACAAAAACTGTACACTAAAACATTTGACATTTAGATCATTTTAGATCTTAAAATGTGTCAGCATTTCTGGTTTAAGATCATTTCAACCACTTTAAAAAATCCTGAACTGGAGAGAAACAGGTTTGTGCGTCTGTATCTGAATCAAACAACAAACTGGGGAGTTTATTGTCCAAAAGATCTTTACTAAATCTGCAACACTCATGTTAGAAAATAAAATTTGTAAGAGGTTTTCAGTTGCATTTATACGTCCAGTGCATCAAATCCTAGTCAGAAAAGCAGAAAGAGGAAAAAGTCATGCTGCATAAAGGGGATGATTTTATCTGTTGCTCTGTTAGATAATCAGATTATTTTTTTGTTGGGTGAGCAGTTTAATCTAAATATGTTTTGCAATGCATAGTGGTATTAGTTTGTTTCATAATAGTGATCAAAAGGAACAACAAAATAATAAAAAAATAAAGCCAAGACATTGGAAAAGATAACCACAAAGAATATCTGTTCACGTGTTAGCTTCATCCTTAGCTCAGCTTTGAATGAAAATAGCTAAAAGTGGCAACATTTCTCATGCTAACGCTAAAAGATTTACCGTCTTTGTTTCAGTTCAGGAAACGACGTAAAGCTGGTGTTCATGTCTGATGATATTATGCAACTTCTGAGCGAGAAACGGCTTTAAGATTCAGTTTGTATTTTCTGCTCCGCGACGTCTGGCAGTGAGACCGCTGAGTGTGAGACGTCCCTCTGTGTGATGAAGATAATGGAGCTGATCCTCTTTCACCCTACGTTTCTACTCGTCTCTTAATTCCCTTTGGTTTCATTGCAGAGGGCACTGACGACACACACACGTTTACAGAGTCACACACACACACACACACACACACACACACACACACACACACACACACACACACAATGGAGCAGAAATACACTCACACAAAAGCAGCACAGCATACACAGGAGAGAGATACCTCAGAAACACAGATCTGTTCTAAATACTGATAATTCTCCAATATTTCATTATAAATTAAGCAATTCACGGATGAAAATAATGAAAACAGTTTCATTTCTAGAGGAACTGTAAAGCATAAGCCGATTTAATTTAAAATAGATTAATTGTAACCTATTTTAAGCTGCCTTGCTGGTTTTATGTCTGGTGTTTAAATGACCAGATGCTTCATTTCAACAAATTTTCTCTTATTTTTATTTTTAAGGAATTGCCAAAAAAAAAAAAAAAAAAGCATTAAATTTGACCATAACATTGATTTTCACTGCTTCCGTTTTCAGCTCCGGTGTAATGATATTATTATACAAATATTAATAAAGTTAAACAGGAAATAATAATAATTCCCTGCAGGTTTCATATGTCCGTTTTATTTTTCTATGTAAAATTCTGCTTCATCACTGATGTTTTACTGTGAAATAAAATTATCTTCTTGCTTTTGGTACTGTTAAAACCTCAGCTTTAGAGATTATTATTTATCAACACAGCGTGTCATATTCCTGGATATATTGAGTTGGTCGAAATTCTTTTACTTTATTAAAATAAATCACATGAAAGTTACATTCAAGTCAGACGACGACAATAATATGAATAATGCTAATAAAAGACACAAATAACAGCGACAAAATGACAAAATAAGTCACATTTACATGTTAATTAATCTCAATATTTTGTTTAATTTCATTTCAGTCATTTGCAAAACAATATTGGCTCATATTTCTGCAAAAAACTAAACTCTTAGCAAATATTGTTGGTCTAATTACTAGTGAAAATACCTAAAAGCACTTGAAATAAGACAAAACTTACAAGTAACTTGTAGGATTTTGTTTAAAGCAACAGCTCCTAAATATCGATAAAAATTTTTAAAAAGTACAAGTTCGACTGGCAGATTATTTCACTTCTAACGTGGGAAAAATGTTGTGATAATTGATGTAATTTGCCAGTGGAACTAGTAGTTTTCATCAATATTAAGGAATTATTTAGGTCAAACAAGCTCCTATTTCTTGCTGAAAAGTTATTTGTAAGTTAGTTTTGCCTTATTTCAAGCGAACTCAGAAACTAAACAAAATACTTTGTAGTATTTTGCGTTTTTGCAGTAAAACCAAATTATGTGTTTGGCCACTAAGTTTATTTATGTCGTTGAAATGCCTCTAGTTTTAAACTCTCGCCTTGTTTTCAGCACCTTGGACAGAGTCTCTCTGTTTTTAACTGGTTTTATCCCTAATTTTCTGCTCCATGTTTGATAATATTATACAAATATTTATGAAGTTATGCAAGTAATAAAGTCAAACAGTTTCTTGCATTCTTCCTGTTTCTGTGTGGTTTCTTTTTTATTCCTTCAGCTTTTAAATTGCAGCACTACATTTATGCTGAATACAGTTTTTACTCATTTGTTTGACTGTGAAATGTATTTATTTATGGTTTTGCAGAAATGTTTCAGGATGCTGTGTCCTGATGTGTCAGACAGCCTCATCTATAGGACAAAACGCTCTTCTTCTGTGGTATTTCTTGTTGTTCCAGACATTTTAAGCTGACATTTTGCCACATCTCTTAATGTTTGAGTCACATTTGAACCGCGTATGATTTGTATTTGTCTGCATGTGTCTAAATGTCACTCTGCTGCTGATGTTTCTGCTAGCAGTTCCTCAAAATTTCACACCATTTTTTTCTTTTTATTTGCTTAAATTGGATTCATCTCAGCTGTCACTGATGGAGAAATTAAAGGTTTGGACAACACATCTATTCACGTATCTGTTCCAGCCGGCAGCAATCATGTCAATTTATGTGCATTTCTGTTTGTGTGTTTGTGTGTGTGTGTTTTCACACCACTCGTGTGTGGCGTCTCAGCTCAAGGCTAAACGCTGAAAAGCACACATGAGGCTTCATCACAGCATCGCAGAGCAGCCAATGAAAACCCAAATCCCTCGACCTCGTCTGCGTCCGTCCCTGAAAACATTCCCCGTCAGCAGCAGGCACACGCTAACATTTTGAGATTTAATTACGAGGGAGATTTGTTTCCATCATATCCTAGCAGTCTTGCAAAGCCACCAATAATTCATAACAGTAAAGCTGCTAGAACCTGTAATAATAAGGTTCACAAAACATGTGTTGAATGATGAAAATGCAAGTCATTCTGCACAGACGTACAGAAACATTCCAGCTGTAAACTTGTCCATGTATTTAAATGTACAGTATTATAGATCACTATTCACATTTTGAAGCTTTCTTCAGTGCAGTGGTCACCTAACAAACTGCTTCATTTATGTGATGATTTTACTAAGCTTTTAATAAAAGGGATTACCGACGTCATGCTGCAGAAAGAAATCAAGATTATTCTAACTATTTAAACTATTTACAAATAGGATAATGAAAAATAAAACTATAACTTGCAGCGGTAGAGATATATTGGACAGCAAGTGGTGACTTTTGTGAAAAGTATTTAGAAATAAGCTTTACTTGCTACGAACACAAGCCGTTTTCTGTGGGTAATCTTTTTATTTGGTGTCGTTTACCCACAATGCACTGTGTTGTAGTGCACTTCCTGTATTTGGTTCTCTACTTTTCTTGTAAGTGGACTTGAATAATTTTCTTTCATCCTAACCAGAGTTCGATTGCACATTCAGATTTCCCAACATCCAGTGGCATCCACAAGAGGTGGGCAGTGGGGGGCCATGGCCACCAGAAGAAAAATAATAATGTGCTGCGTGTAAATTTCTACAAAAAACTTCACATATTTACAAGACAAATGTGGAGACATTTGCGTTGAAAACTTGTAAGTTGTAAAATTTTCTAGAAAAGCACATTTTAAACGTATAAATCTGCAATATTAAAATATTCAGGACTAAAAATACTACGAGTCCTCTGAGGTTTAAGTGATAAACTTAGGAGATGCACGTCTGGATACTTTCCAAAGTGCCGTTCCATGTCAGGTCTGAGCCAGGAGGTTATGTTGTGATACAGAAAGAGAGTCCAAATGTAACATCTAACATTTGATGTGCATCTCAAATGTATCGCCTAAACCTTACAGGAGTTCTGGTATTTTTGTCTCAAATGCCTGACTTTATAATCTCAGAAAACATCTGAATTTTTCTCAAACAAATCATAAATTAATTCCTTTAATCCTGAAAAAGTATAAACTATTTGTAAAACTGTTTGACATCAAAGAATATCTTGAAAAAAATGTAAATAAATTTTTTGGTTGAAATTTATTAACATAATTTTTTTATTTTATCTGTTTTGGCCCTAATGCTTGGCGATACCAAGCAAACCCGACATTCAGCGAACAAGGTAGGGTTTGTTTCAATAGTTATCCAGTGAAAAATAATGACGAACAGAAACTTGGCTTAAAAAACGTAACTGTCCCTTTAAAAAGCTGAACTCCAGATGAGGTAAAAGCTGTAATTTGAACAGAACCTGTTGCCACTCGTCATGCACTGCTTGTCAATGTCCAACAGTAACATTTAGGGTTTTAAAAACAAAATGGCGTCTTGTCAGGTTGGAACAGGAAACGGTCGTGTTGCCATGGTGAACAGATGACAGAAGAGGAAACGACTGACAGGGTTTCTGATGCGCGAGCTGACTTTGATTTGGTAAAAATGGTAAAAAGCAGCAGAAAATAATAAAGGCAAAAGAATAAATAATGTTAATGCAACAGCTGGCTGTTCTTGACATTCATACACTTCACTCATTCGTGCTTTTGTAACAGATTCCTGCTTGTTCTGTTAATTACTTCAATCAATCAAATCAAATTTTATTGGTATAGCACATTTAAGCAGCAAGGCATTTCAAAATGCTTTACATCATAACAAACATAAAAACACAAAGTCATGTAACATAGAATAAACAATCAAAACATTAATTTAGACGGCCGTCAAATTTATAACTTGTTATCCATTTATCTAAATGTTTTACTTTCTGCAGATCCTGATCTTTGTATGTTACATGCAACATACAACTAATTTTATATTATAAATTCATTGTCTTAGTAATTTTTTCGCCTGTGATTTTATGTTTCTTTAATGTTTGACGTCCAGGCTCTGATTTAGACATCAGCCCGAATCGTTTTCAGGTTTGTGGAGAACATGGTGACTTACTGAGGAATGAATTCAGAGATCTGAATCAGGAAAAGGTTAAAAACATGCAGAACAGTGAGAACATGGAGGTACAGCAGTGCTTATGCTAATTTATCTGTCATGGTGCGTTTTCTCCTCAGGTATCTACTTCTATTTTCTTGTAATGAAGAATTTCCTCTCAGAGTTTCAGTGTTTTCACATTTAATAGCAGCAGTAGTAAAAAGGTAGAAATGTACCTTTAATTGCAGTGATAATCTTAGCGATAGCTTTTTGAAAACAAACTTTTAATGCGATTCTGTCTAATCAAGAGAGTGGAGCATGAATTTATAATCATATTGCAACCTGCTGGCATTTCCACAATCATCTGTACTGTATTTTACTAATTCATAAATATTTCTGCTTCTTTTGCACATCTGTTTTTCTCCACCGATATAGTTTACAGCAAAATGTCATCCTACTTAGTTGCATTTCTTTCATTCTCTGTATGACAATAAAGGATATTTCCATTCCAATCATTATAAAATGATTAAAGTACGACTTTTAACTTTCTGATTCTCTTAGCTACTTATTAAAATGGAAAAAGACACAAAAAAGTACAATCAAAGTAAACTGAGGTTAAACTTCTCCAATAAAAGATAAAAGACAACCTTCTCATAGGTTCCAACCAGATTTGGAAAGTAACTAGTTACATTTACTGTAGTAACTTGTTTGAAAACCTGTACTTTTAGGAGTATTTTTACCATAATGCATTTTTTTACTTTTACTTGAGTAATTTTATTATGAAGTATTTTTACCATACTTGAGTAAAGTTTCTGGATTTTCTATCCACTGAATGAAAAACAAACATGATTTAATCAAATATTTACCAGACTCAGACTCACACCTGCAGTTTCTGTTAAAGTTTTATAAGTTTTTTATTGAACAAAACTGATTGGAAAAATTTCAATTGCCTGATTTTGCTATTTCTTTATTACTTATATTAATTATTGTCATTTTCTTCTTTAAAATATCATCCGACTGATGATGTAATTTTTAAATATTTAAACATTTTGATCAGTTACTCAGTACTCATGTTGCCTTTTTTACCCAAATATTTTTTTTTCTCTTATTTGAGTCATTTCTACTTGTTACTGTCAGTACAGTAAAAATATATGGACAAAGTCATACTTGGGTAAAAATCAACAAATGCAGAGACCACAAAGAAACTCCACTGATGTTCACAGTCCTGGGAAAGACACTGGAAGTTGATTTTATCTGGAGTTTCTCCTGTGTTTCCAGTTTAGTTGCTGATCCGCAGCCCGACTGCGAAGCCACCAGGTCCATCTGATAATTGACTGTCAAATAAACGGCTGTTCCTCTCCAACTCTGCCGCAATCTGCCTTCACTTAGAGAGGCTCAAGCCAGGCTGCCGCCCCTCCCTCCCTCTGTCCTCTACACCCAATTATCTATCCATCTATCCGTTCATTGGCCCCGACCGTTTATCCCTCCATCAGCAGCTCTCCTCCTGACACGCTAACAGCTGTTTGACAGTAATGGCTCTAAAAGCAGGACGGGATGCGGTGTGACTCTGCATGTTTACGTTGGAGGGCAACATGGCTGCAGGACCTGGGAGTGTCACACACACGCATGTTTGTGCAGTTATCTTTGCAGGGACTTTCCATTGACTTCCATTCATTTCTACAGCCTAAACCTTATCCTTATCCTAACCCTAACCATTTCATACCTAACCCTAACCAAAACTCAATTCACACCTTAGTCCTAAATCTGACCCCTGACCTAAAAACAGCGTTTCCCCTTGTGGGGACCAGGCCTCAGTCCCCACAAGGAGCAGTGGGTCCCCACAACGTAGTGTCAGCAAAATGGTCTCCACAATGTATTAAAAACAAACGCACACACACACACTTTAAGAGAGTTATACACACAGAGACACCTTCCAATCAATAGCAGGTTTGGGTCTTTTCAGTCACACAGATGGTGTCATTTATGGCTGAGTGTTAGAGCAACGCTGAGAAAAAAAAAAAAAATACAAGAAAAGGTTGCAATATTATGATTTTCTTGTAATATTACGACCTAAGGTGGGGAGAGTACCTAAAAATTACACTCAAGAGTAGAAGTAGGCTACTTGAACATATTTTTACAGAAGTAAAAGTGAAAAGTATCTGTCCAAGAAATTACTTTAAAGTAAAAAAGTATTTTTTAAAAAGTCGACAAGTACTGATTGAAATTATCATTTAAAAATTACATCAGACAGACCAAAATATAGTTGCATGGAAAATTTGGTATTTTAAGAACCAAAATGACAATAATTCATATAAATAAAAAATAACAAAATCAGGCAAAATCAGTTTTTAATTGAAAGAAATTTTAACAGAAACTGCAGGTGTGAGTCTGAGTTTGGTGAATTTTTGATTAAATCATGTTTGTTTTTCATTCAGTGGATAGAAAAGCCAGAAATTTTACTCAAGCAAAATTCACACCTTATTTCTGCTCTCAAGTAAGAGCAGAAATATTTCATAATAAAATTACTCAAGTAAAAGTAAAAAATGCAGCGCAGTAAAAATGTTACTGAAGTAAATGTAACTGAGTAAATGTAACTGATTACAAACTCTGCTTATGAATTAATATTTGAAATCCGACTATTATAGTACTGAGACTATTTTTGTACGATTTTATTCACGTAATACTATAACTTTATTCTTAATCGTACGAGAATAAAGTCAAAATAATATAGTCTTAATATTATAACTGTTTACCTAAAATATGGCTATTTTAATAATATTTCAACTTTATTCTCCTGCGACTATTGTTTTAATATCAAGACTTTATTCTGATATTATGACTTTCGTCTTGCAATGTGATTTTATTCACTCAATATTGTGACTATTCTAATATTTAACTTTATTCTCATGCAACTTTATTTTAATAATACTGGTTTTATTACCAAATATAATCACTGTATTCTAATATTATACAAAGAACTCTTACAAAATGCCAAGAATTTGTCCAAATTATCATCCTCTGTGACTTCTGACTACAATCTCTGGAAATGGGGAAAAAACAACAACTACACTGCAAAAACGCAAAATCTTATCAAGTAATTTTTGTAGTTTCTAGTACAAATATCTTCATTCACTTGAAATGAGACAAAAGTAACTTTTTAGCAAGACAGAGGTTTGATTTTAGTAAATAATAGTGTAAATGGCCTGAAATAGTATGTGTGTAAAAAAAAATAAAGGCATTAACTTCTGAATTGAGTTCAGTGAGTTCAAATGATGATCAGTGTGTGTCTGTTTCCTGGCCGTAAAAACCCTGCAGGATTTGCTTTGGATCATAATGAATTTTCCAGTCTAACAAAGACCTGTGGGTGGAAACGTTTCTCTCTAAGCGCTCTGATTTTAACCTCTCCCTCTTATCGCCATGAAGCAACCGCTGGTTTCAACACCTGGAGCTAAAGCTGCCCTGCAGAAGCTAACCAGCAGATTTAATAGTTTGTCCACTAATGCAGCTCTTAAACTCCCATCACCCTTTGCTGTAACACTCATTAGCTTATCAGGACAAGACAAAAGGAATATTAGCTCTGCCTGCTGCGCTCAAGGGCCAAGCTGATGTGTCACATCAAGATAGCAGGTATTAGCGTGCGGCACATCCATCTTTGTCCACTGATACAACTTTGTAAGCCTCTCATTACTTCATCCTCTTAAGACAATACGCTCTGATTCCTTCTCCGTTACCCGACCGGTGAGGTTTTCATTGGTCACCCGTTCAACACGCCTTCCTGAGGCTCAAATCCCCGACCTCAAACTTCCTCCGGATCCCCATTGCCTTATCAGGAGAAGACAAAAGGAAAGCAGAGGTGTGACTGTCTGACTCTGCTGGCTTTTGGATTAGCTGCTAACGCTAACGCGGCTCCTGCAGGCCAAGGTGAGGGCTGCCTTAATGTTCCAGCTTTGGGGCAGAAAGCCGCCTAATTTCTGCTTCTATCGCTGCTAGCAAGGCTTCGTGCGGCTTCTGGGGCGCCGCAGGGAGCTGCAGCTAAGACAAAGTAGTGCAAGGTTAATCCCAGCACTGCAGGAGTCAGAAGGTATTTAAATAAAAAGGAGAGGCACACACCTGTTTAACTTTAAAAGAGTAGCAAGCTGTAAAGGCACAAAATCAAATGTAAAACTCAGATTTGTCTGTTTTTTGCTCCATTGGTAAAATAATGAAAAAGAATATTTCATCTTGTGGGTTTTTCTGATGTTTGGAATCTTTTACCGTTTCTTTCTGCAGTAAATATTTTGGTTTTCTAGACATTTTTCATCTTTGTTTTTCTAGTTCCCTGCTGTGCATCGGAACGAGATGCACAGCAGTTCCGATTCTCATAAAATTTTGGTTTTTGTGAGAAAACCAAAATTTTATGTCAGTATTTAACACAGCTGACACAAAATAATATTAGAATTTAATTTAAAATTCTACATATTATAGAAAACTTAGTCCATTATGCTATAAAAAGACAGGCATTAGTCAATCAGATCATCAATCAACTTTAATATTACTTCTTAATCAATAACTTGCATCTCAAATTGCAAAAAAGTGCAACTTGGGGTCAAGTTTAATTCTTGTTGAACCTTTTAGAAGCCGATTACTATTTTTTTATTATTCTCTCAATTATGTTTCCTCGATAAAACACATCGTTAAGAGAAGTGATTAAGTTTCTACATTAATCCTGACAGGAACAAAAACAGAGGTGAGAATTTTCCCTCCAACTGAACATTTTTCACAGTTTTAGTTACAGTTTATATAAAAAATACTTTTAGTTTTGTAGTAAATGCATCAATGCTTTTTCCACAGAAAAATTCAAACATTTTCTATGTACGTTTTCAAACTTTGGAGAAACAACACAGACAATCGAAAAAGGAAAATAAACAGCTTCAACTCACGATTACGTGATAATGCTATAAATGATATATTGTGATTGTATTCAACGTTCTGCAGCACGGACAATGTAAATTAAAATATAAATATATGTGTGTGTAAATATATACCTTACACACCTGACTGGTCTGAAAACAAACTTAGCAAAAGAAATCTATCAATTTCAATAACTTTAAGAATGAAATATAAGAAACCACAATAAGTCATTGAGACATTCGGAATAATAAATATTCATTACAATGAAACAAAAACAAGGTTGTTAAATTAACCAACCGTGCTGCTCAAATTAAATGTTTAAACATTTTTATACACCGTATTTTCCAGACTATAAGTCGCACCGGAGTGTAAGTTGCATTTTTGGGGGAAATTTATTTGATAAAATCCAACACCAAGAACAGACATGTCATCTTGAAAGGCAATAAAAATAGAANGTATGTTAGCATAACATATTAAGAGTTATTCAGATAACTATAGCATAAATAACATGCTAACAAGTTTACCAAACCGTTGGTGTCGCTCCAAATCACTAAATCTTCATCTTCGGTGTCGCTTGTAAACAACTCGGCTAAATCCGGACGTAGCTTCTACCACACACATTATCAACACAGGCCTAGAGCGCCCTCTGGCGGTTTAGTGTGAAAATAACATTGGATATGATATAATAATGTGTTAATAATTTCACACATAAGTCGCTCCGGAGTATAAGTCGCACCCCCGGCCAAACTATGAAAAAAACTGTGACTTATAGTCCGGAAAATACGGTACCAAGATAGTTATAAAATAAATATGTAAAAAAAAAAAAATATTCTCCCAAACTCTTCTGGCATTTAGTAAATATAATTAATTTTGGTAATTTAACTGACCTAAAACAAGAAAAGTTTAGTCTGATTGAACTGTATTTTTCTGTTAGGTGTATGTAAACGTCTGGTTTAAATGTTAACATTTTAACATCTATGTTTAAATGGTTAGATTTAATTTTTCTATCCATCTATGTCACATATTCCAGTTTATCTGATGAGCTGCACAGAAACAACCTGACAGCTGTTCAGCCTTTCCAAACACGCCCTCCTGATGAGGAGCCAGGGAGAGAAATCACAGGTCAAAGGTTAAGTACAGACACTGTCCAAATCAGAGGGGTCAACTGACAGGCAGGGAAAATGACGGGCTTAATGACTAGCTGCTGCGGCTAATGACCGCCGACACACACACACACACAGGTGCAGCCACACTTCTGCTCACAGATTACAGATGAAATCAAGCCGCAGCCACTCCTGCTCAATGAGCTCTAATTGGTTCCTGAGCAGCTAAAGTCCCGCCCACTACTTTACCAGCCCATTAGAAGTTATTAGAGGGGTTCCTCAGGGAGCGGTACGGGTCACAACACATGGCTAAGCTAGCTGGGAGTAATAACCCAGTAGCTTTAATAAAGAGCAGTCATCTTCACAGCAGCAGGGAGGAACTTAAGCAGCCGGACAGAAAAATGATTTACGACGCTTTAAGATTGGCTTAATGTAGGATTATTATAGAGCTGCAGCTGCATGCAGCTCTAAAGTTAAAAAATATAGACATAACAAATGCGTTTTTTAGTGTCCTTTGTTTATTTCATGGAGTAATTGTATTGAAATTCTACAACAAAATGTGACTAAAATTACCAATTAAATGTTTTTAAATCTATTTTTGCTGTAGCTGCGTTTCCACTCACCATATAATTGAGCAAATTAACATTTTAAAAATGTATTTGCTTAATGGAAAGAAGCCAGTTTCGGAAATGCTCACGTTTTGATAAAAGGTTTTTGGCCGTATGGAAACTGGTTTATTTCACAAAACGCTTTTTTCACATCACATGATTAACAACAGGATGTTACTACTGGCAAAAACCACAAAGAAGAAGACAGGAAGTAGTTGGCGGCTCATGCTGGGGATGCTTTTTAATGACTTACCATGTGCACAAACCTATTCATGTGATTTTATTTACACTTATTTAAAGGAAATGACAAAAAG
Source organism: Poeciliopsis paucimaculata (assembly GCA_903067055.1). Taxonomy (NCBI): domain Eukaryota; kingdom Metazoa; phylum Chordata; class Actinopteri; order Cyprinodontiformes; family Poeciliidae; genus Poeciliopsis; species Poeciliopsis paucimaculata. The sequence goes on along the minus strand of CAEGAD010096604.1, from coordinate 58,996 downwards.
ATGTTTTTGGACATTTGTGGAAAACTGACAAAGTTTAGCGCAGATTTTTAATAGATATGCAAGCTACTGTGGACTGTTGTGCTTCCTGGAACATATTAGGCTCCGTCTTTTTGCCACGCAAAACACATTCATTGCATTTATTTAAAAAAATACATTTAAAAAAATCACAAAATCTTAGAGAAGTTCCTGTTGATTTTCCAGACACTAAAAAACATAAAATTATTGTCAAAAATCGACTGACCGTGTTTTGTCTTTTAAAGCACTCAGGCATAAATGGAAGAACAAAACCATGCACATTTTTGCGTAATACGTCTCCTAGATTGGTAAAAAAAATAATAAACCAGATACATTTTCAAACAAATGAAGGTTATAACACCTGCATTGAATTTTCACAACAAAATGTCACAAAAAGTCCCTGCAACATGTTTTCAAATTGATTTTTCTTGTCATTGTCTTTAATATTTTCCATAAAAACCAACATCTCACTGAAGAGAATATATTCATCCTGTTGCACTGCAAAAAAAAATCGTACCAACTATTGACAGCCTGCAAGACAAAATTAACTTACAAATAACTTTTCAGGAAGATACAACAGCTTGTTGTAAGTCAATAAATCCTTAATATTGATGAAAAGGTTCCAGTGTCACTTGAAGATTGTTTCACTTATAAACAAATACTTGAGATCTTTTAACTGAGTCAGTTTGCAGTATTAAGTAAGTTAATATGTTTAAATCTTGTTTTCGACGTTAGCTGACGGCACACAGACACACCTGTGATTGGCTTGGGATTCAGCGGCTTGTTGGGAACAGTCAAAGCAACGGTGCATGCCATGTGACTAAGTGAGTGTGACGGTTTGGCTGTGTGTGCTGACGTGTTGCAGTATGGAGATAGCTCATTACTCATTCTGCTCCAAATGACTTTGTTCTGGTGCAAATTCTGACATTTTAATGTGCCAAATGAGGAATCAGCTCACTGGAATGCTGCGTGCTAGTTTGTCGTTTACTTAGTTTAAAAAGTGAAGAGAGATGAAAACATTTCACCCTCGGGTAAATTAAGATCCAGGTGGCAAATATGTTTAATTTAATTGTTGTTTGCGGATTTAATGTGGATTTTTACTTCCAGTTACTTCACTTGTTTACATTTACACCCAAGCACTGCAAAAAAAGAATCTAACCAAGTATGTTTGGTCTAGTTTCAAATATTGATTACATTTGAAATAAGACAAAACCAACTAACTTTTCAATAAGATATAGCAACTTGTTTTTAGTCAATAATTGCTTAACATTGGTTAAAAACACAAAATCTTACCAAGTGTGTTTGGTAACACACTTAGTGTGTTACCAAACACACTTGGATGCAGTAAGATATTTTAATATCTTACTGCACTTGAAATACGACTAACAAGTAACTTTTTAGTACAATACTGGAGTTTGTTTTAGGTCAGTAAATCCTTAATATTCATAACTAGCAGATTATTTAATTTTTTCAATAATCTGCTAATTAACTTTTTATCAATATTAAGTATTTATCGACTAAACAAGCTACTGTATTTTGCTGAAAAGTTACATATAAGTTAGTTTTGTCTCATTTCAAGTGTCATAAGATATTTTCAGGAGAAACAAGACTAAAAATACTTGGTTCATTTATTTTTTGCAGTGTACAGACAGTGGCTTCACTTCCTCTTTCAGACGATTGTGTTGCTAGCTAACTGACTGCAGGGAATTTATTAAAATATAATGTTGTATTGATTAATCTGTGATCTCAGGCTTCCATTTTTACCAGTAAAACATCGTACTATTCGGTCAGAAAGTCCAAAAAGCTTTTTGTTTGTGGCATCTTTTGCAGTGATTGTCGTTAGATGAAAAATCTCAGAAAAAAAAAAAAGAAAAGTTAAATTCGTCTTGCGAGCAGAAATACTAAGACATGTTTCTATTCCAGCACTCAAAATACAAGACATTTGCACAGAAACCTACAAACATAATGATGTACATCAAAATAATAACATCCAATCAAGAGCTTGAATTATTAAACTGTGTTGAAAACTATTCCAACATCCAGCAGCAGGAGAAGCGAGGCCGAGTTTGGACACAGAGAAATGAAACACAATATTAAAGTCTCAGTAAAAAATACACTAAAAATGAGATGTAGTGATAAAATGTCATAATTTTGGGATTTGGCTTTGCTACTTTTCTGTTTACCTTTTAACAGTTGCACATTTTTGCAGTAAACCTGGAAAATTTACTCATCTGTACTCGGACTTTTAAAAGTTTCTTCCTTTTTCAACATTCAGGTAAATGGAGAGTTAGGAAACCCACAACACTCCCTGGTTATGTCACAATATCATCTTCTGAGTAAAATTACACAAAATGTTATTAAATGCTTTAAAACTTCAGTCTAAACTGAACTTGGAAAGACAATTTTTCAGGTTTCTGCTCCATCTTCTTAGAACCTAAAGGAGCTGCTGTCACTAAATGTTTTTCAGAAGGAGTAATTAATAAATGTTTTAATTAAGGAATCTTAACTCATTTATTTATGACTGTATTACCTTTTTCTGTTTTGCTGTGAAAGCTTTGTAAACAAGAGATTTTTAATCTCAATGGGATTTTCCTGCTGAAACAGATTAATTTGAGTGTCTGGAAAACAAAAACGCTCTTCTATGATATGAAAGGAAGTTGAACTGCCGTCATTTTGACAGGACAAACTGCAGCAGGATGAGGCAGAAACAGCTGATCTGCTGCAGAGCAGAGAAAATAAGCAGGACTCACCGAGCGCAGAACACTTCTGGTTTCACTCCAACCGCTGGAAATCAGGAGCCAATCTGCAGGCCACACAAAGACTTTACATTCTCTCCACCTGTTTAGTATCCAGCAGGTTTTACTGATAAACAACAGGTAACGTTACATCTGATGTGCATAAAAGGTGAAGGTTACTGACCTTTAGCCAGAGCCGTCTCTCCCGCTGTGAGCAAATCCACAATCGTCGCCCTGCAGCCGGTCCGATCCAATCCTCCGTAGATTGTAATCCTGCAGCACAATGATTCCAAATGAATGGTGCCTCTTCCTCCTCTTCCTCCTCAGCTTCATGGTTGCTCCAGGCTCCGGAGGCGAGGGGTTTCCGTCTGCAGCGGGACAACAGGTGAGAGGGAATCAGGAGATGTTCTGCTCCTCTCCTCTCCTCAGCTTGTCTGCTAAGACTACGCTTGTTTTGCTGCTCTTTACAAAAACACACAAACTCACACACATACTGAAGAACACTTTTTTTCTTCCTTTTGGTTTTGTTTTGTGTTTTGTTTTTTTTTCTAGCGGTGGAGCTAACCCTGAGCCGGGCCCAGTCTGCCTTTGAGATGCTCTCTAGCCCACAAACACAAGGCGGCTTTCATTATCTTGCCCGTCGCAGCGCAAGGCCTAGCTTCTAAAAGCTACTGATTTCTTTCTTCCTTTAGCCCCCTGCACAAAGGGAGGGCATTTTGTAAATTACTTGCTCGTTTCAGACCAACAAAAGGTACTTTCATTGAACCCTCCTCCCCCCCACTGCTCTCCTTCTTTCCTCCCGCCATTTGATTTTGCTCAAATTTGATTACAAGGCTTGAAAAAGGAGGAGAAGAAAAGAGAAGAGGAAATAAGAAAGCTCCACAGATGGCGTGCTCATTCACTGCTGTGAATGGCTTTATATGGGCTGCCTTTATACGTGTGGCAATCCAAAGACGCTTCAGCCGCTCGGCTAAAAAAAGAACTTGACAAAATTATTGGTTTGGCGGCTTTCTTACACGGCTGACATGGAGAACTCTGAAAGAAGCGCCCGCTTCCTTTATCTCCTCCGTTCTTGTCTCGATGCCTAACAGCGTTGATCACCTTGATTGAAACAAACCGCAAAATGTTTCTGATTCTAAGAGAAACCGTGTTAATATTCACCTGATCCGCTCCTATTGGGGTCAGATATTTAGCAGCAATAAACACACACACCAGAGGGTAAAAATTATACTCAAGAAAAAGTACAAATTAGAGATATAAGAAATTACTTAAGTAAAATAATATTTGGCAAAAAGTTGACTCCAGTCCTGAGTCTCAGATCAAATTGTTAATCATTTAATATTTAAAAATTACATCATCAGATGAACTCAAATGTAAAACTACGTGGAAATGTTGGTATTTTAACAATCAAAATGACAATAATTCATATAAATAACAAAATCAGGCAAAACATTTTTTTTCCAAATAAGTTTCTCTCAATAAAAAAATTGATAAAGCTTTAACAACAACTGCAGGTGTGAGTCTGTCTGTGCATTTTTTTGATTAAAACATGTTTGTTTTTCATTCAGTCAGTAGAGAATCCAGAAGTTTTACTCAAGTAAGAGAAGAAATACTTCATAATAAAATTACTCAAAGTACAGAGTAGTAAAAATACTCCTAAAGGTTGTTTTTTTTTTTTTTTTTTTTTTTTTAAAGTTACTCAAGTAAATGTAGCCAGTTACTACCCAACTGACACACACACAAACACACACACCTGAAATCAGACTGACTGCTACAAGACAGCGTTTACAGGCTGATACTCTTCATGCAGCACTTATTTTCCTCTGGAGAATTACAGGCTGCTAGAGGAAAATGTACCTACACAACACACACGCGCGCATACACACCCACATGCACACACGCACACACGAGCACCCAGAGCAAAGCGAACTATGACTTGTTATCCCATTATCACATCATCCCACCTGACAGAGCGCAGAAATGGAGAAATAGTGTGGGTCCTTGCATGGTCACAGCGGCTAAAAGTCTAATGGGAAAGGGTCAGTTAAATTCTGGTGCTACATCATGTCGAGGTCAGAGGTCGGGCCGATGCATCAGCGAGGTAAAAATGTCAGCAATAACTCAGGCTGGGCGGAAAGAAAGCTATTTCCTTCTTTAAGTGCCACTAAAAAGCTGCAGCATGATTGTTTTTTTAAATATTTGTTGAAATTGTCACCATGTGTGACAGTTTATTATGAGACAGACAATCTGTGAATAGATTCATCTCCTCCACCTCTTCTCTCAAGAAATGCGCCAAAAACAACCAATGAGAGCCAGAAGGTGGGGCTTAGCGCTGCCAATCAACTCTATTCCTGCTAACTGTGCTAATGGTGGAGAAATAACACAGTTACAGGAAAACCATTCATCAGCCGTCATCGATGGCTATGCTAACTAGTTTAGCAATCTGACTGAAGACCCGACTTCTGGCTCTTGGTGGTTGTTTCTAGTTAGTACTGGGAGAAGACATGGAAACTCTTTTCTTCAGATTATCAGACATGTCGCCTGAGGAAAGAAGGCGAGAACATATTCTAACTACATTATTTATAATTAGGCTAATACCATTATTATGTACAACTCACAGTTTACCGCTTGCCCTGATGACTACATGATCATTTTTCCGCTAATTGAGACCAAAATATGTAGAAATGATGGTATTTCATTTGTCCTTTGCTAAATGAGGTTTCTGGGGGGTTTATTTTATTTTATTTTTAAATCTAGTTTTAGGGGGAACAGCATGGAAACGTTTGGATTACAGGAATTTAACGCACCCAGAGCTGATCTTACATTTAGCATAATTTATGCTCCTAGTAAGAAATGTTCGACATCTGAAGTTTGGGACATTTTTCCAATATGGCCGCCCCAAAAGTACTAAAATGTTGTGGAAATATGTTTGTTTTACAATACAAACAAGTAAGAGCGAGTCTAAAAATCAACGTCTAAACTGAACAAATAAAAAGTGGTGTTCTATTACGGAAAGTAAAGCTTAAAATTACGCTTTTCAACGGTATTGCAAACAATGTTTATGGGTACCGCCATTTTGAAATTCTGACCTGCTAACTGTAGGTCCGTTACCTCGGTGCTGACGTCAAATCCAGCTCCCGAGTTTCCACTTCCAGGTAAATGAAACGCAACATGCTGACGAGTCTTTCTGACAAGATGGCGGCTTATTACAAACACAGAGCACCTGGGAGAGAAGAGATACAGGTAGACTTTGTCTTCTTCTTTTCTGTTATGCCGAAAAGAAGAAGATTGTTTGCGATGCAAACAACTTTAAGATGCACACCGCCACCTACTGGACAAGAGAGTGTAGCAACACTACCTCACATCCATTAAATTATATATTTTAATCTGGCATAATGTAAGAGAAAATAAAACACAAATATATATAAAAAATAACACAAACTGAGAAACTATAAACATAAAGGAGTGAACCAGTATGGCAACACCCTATGGGTAATAATAATTAACTAATACGGCAAGTTCTTTTGAAAATAAATACAACACAAGGAAAACTAAAAATACAAAAGAAAACCAAAACATACAAGGATCATTCATAACAGGACAACATATATCCACAGATTTTTACTCAAAAAGACTTTGAAGTAATCTGCTTTTAAATAATATATTTAGCTAAATATAGCAACAATTTTAAAACAAAGACTCGCCCAAATCATGTTCTTATTGCTAAGAAATGTTCTATTTATTAAAAAATTATTTTTGTTTAGTTTTTAAAACAAATTATATATTTGACCCTCAAGAACCCTCCATTAGCCTAACTTATAAACTCATAATTTTAAAGAAGTCTGTCCTTGACACTATTAGAAATTTATTTTACATCTTTACAAACCTTGGATGAATTGATTCTAACTGTCCGTCTTTAAAATAAACCAAAGTAGTAAATAAAATAAAACTCCAAGAAGCTCCCAAAGCAACCTAACAGCCATTTTATTTCTACTCACATTTTTTCTTTACACCTGTTAGAGCTAACCTCACTGTCTTTCTACAGATGCTGTATTTATATATATATATATATATAGTTTAATGAGAAAAAAATTATTTTGTCATTACTGATGAGGGCAGAGATTCCCCTCTGTGTGCAGAGGACATTCATAATAAGCAGCCGATTCCCCCATCCCCAAACCTGAAGTAATTATTGTCTCAAGATAAAAAATGGAAAGCATGGGTTATTTTTGAAGGATAAAATAAACCAGAGATAGAAATGACCTTAATATTATTTCTCTCTCCAGGCATTTCCAGTGCGAGTGCGCCATCGGAGGGTTTGATAAAAGGATTAGGTGGTCAGCTTTACGTGGCTGCAGTCGAATCTGGATGTGGAGGGAGAGCTGATTGAATAATTCTTGTTTCCTTTCTGCCAGCATAGCACTCTTCTTTGGGAAAAGTAAAAATCAGCATTATGCCAGATTTGTAAATGTGCTCTGTGTGTCTGTAGATTCCCGTCCGCTCACCGCTGTGTGACCAGCTGCCTGGAAATCTCAGCCTGTGGAAAACCCAGCGCTTGTGTTTCTTCGTTGTTGTGACACTTAACATCCTCATCTTCATTTTCCAGAATTTTAAAATATTAATTTATGGTGCTTTGCAAAGGATTCACCGTCTCATTCCTTCAGTTTTGTCACGTTGAAGCTAACATTTTTAAGAGGATCGCCTGGTTGAAACAAAGTAATATATAAAAAAAAAATAAAAACATGCCCCATGCAGACCACTGACTGAAGTCAATCGAAGTGAAGTTGTTCCTCCATCTACTTCAAATAAAATAAGATTGGTGTAAAAACATTTTTGTTTATGCCACAAAAATACTCATTATCATCTTAAAGATATTAACAACCAGAGGTCATGAAAGGTCAACCAGCTGCTCCCTCCTCACACTATTATAAAATCCAACAAAATTCATGTCAACGCTGAAAGTTTGTACTGATAAAATTTTAATTTTATTGGTTTTGATAATAGTACGGAAAGTTATTTTTGCTGGATTTCGTTAATGTGGGGCGCTGGTTGACCTCTGAAAACCTTTTTAAAATTGTAGCGGCACAAGCGAAAGGTTTTGCTGCAGAAACATAGAGTTGATCAATCCTCATCAATATTGTGATTTGTCATTTTACTAACACATCTATTTAGTATTAATGTTGATGCTCAGATGTCAGTAATTAGCTGTGATCATCTGCTTATATAAAGTCATTTGATTTGGAGAAACGACCGACATAAAATGGAAAAGTAAAAAAAATGAAACCAACTTTACATCATATTTTCTGCTTCAGACACTGAAGCACTGTTTGTCCGGACCCTGAACACAAGTTAAGAATAGTAAAAAATTTGGCCAACAAAACAATTGATGCCCCCAAAAGTTGGAAATAATCTGTTTTCTTTCAATAAGGCAACACTCCAAATCCCTTGTTATGTTTTGGATCTTTAATAATATCCAGATTTAACTTTTAAAAAAAACTGTTAGTAAAACTAAAAACAAAACAATAAAATAAATACAAACTAATATTTGGATTTTTAATTTAACATAATTTATAGCGCGGTGCGGCTTTTCTGTGGATTTTTCCTCAACCACCAGGGGGGCTCTTTAACAGGAAGTGAATCATTGGAAGTCAAAATTGGAAATCAAAGAAGAAAGTGCTAATTTTTATTTAGAACAAGCACAAGCTAGCAGCAGGCACGATGGAGAAATGTTTTCAAACTCAAACCCACTCATCATGGAAACAACATGAAGAAGTTCATACGATGCAGCTTTTAAGTCGAGAGCTGTCGATCTGCACGTAAAGCTCGGCGTGAACGGATCCGTGGTTCAGCGTTCCAAGTGTAAAAAGTGTTTTCACACCTGATAGTTCAGTAGACTCAGTTCAATTGGGACCAAAATTGCAACATTTGTTACATTTTCACCTGCTGCTGTTCTCTTTCACACTGCACTGAGTTAAACTACCCAAACAAACTGAAAACCAGTTTCCCTCCTCACCTGTGGGGGGCGCTGCACTACAGAAGGAAACAATACAAAAACCTCTGAACACAAAATGCAAACAAAAATAGAGTAGCATGAGATTTTGGAGGTTAAAGGATTTCTTGAGGTGCATTCACATCAGTCCTGTTTAGTCCGCTTTAACTGAACTCCAGTTCATTTGTGGAAGTGTGAATCGAACTCTGACTCAGACCAAAAAAGCCAAATTCTGGTTCACCTTCAAATCTAAGTCTCGGTTCGGGTTAAGTGAACTCTTTAGTGTTCTGAATGCATATTTGAACGCCAAGCAGACTGAAGAGCAGGATGTGGACTACAGCACAGGGCATTCTGGGTAAATACAACCAAAACAAACGTGCTAGTCTCGTGCTAGCAGGAGAAATGTCTCGTTTTTTTTTTTATTACCAAAGACAAAAGAGAAATCCTGCACCCACTAAAATCCATTTTTGTTTACATTTTGTGAAGAAGGACGTTGCGCTCGGTGTCTTCACAGGTTTTCTTTGTCGGGTCCTGCAGTAGTTCTCGGTGCAGCGCCCCCACAGGCGAGGAGGGGAACTGGGTTTGACACAGTGAAGTGAGAAAGAACCACAGCAGCTGAAAATGTAACAAATGTTTGGTCTCAAATCAAACTGACTCTAACAGACTATCACAACATGATGACAGTTTGAACAAATATGTAAAAAAACATATTTTATAAAAGTTACATAATGCAGCTTTAAGCTTAAATTAACAGTAAAAATAAGAAATGTGGGAATTCTGAAGAGTTATTATAATTCCTGCTGTGCCTTTAAATTAACTAAACAAACAAATCTCTTTAACTGTTATTTCCTTAAAGTCACCTGACTTTAAAGGTCATCTAGAGTTCAACATCAGGCAAACGCTCCAGAAACCATATTCAAATTTTGAATCATTTTTTTTATTCAAGCTGTTAAAATAACAAAACATTATTCATCCTCTCTTATCAGGTATCATCAGCCGTCAGAGCCGCCCGCCGTTTAAGCGAGTGACCTCAGAGTTTACTTATCATAACAGAGCTGCGACCTCCTGACCTGCAGTCATTACCGCTGTCGCCTCCAATCAGGCCGGCGCACGGCAGCGATAAAGCCTCTGGGAGGAAACGCACTGCTGGGACGGAGCAACGGCAGATTTATGCACATGTGCTGGAGACGTGGCAGAACATGCCCCGCCCCGGGGTAATTCTCATGTTCTATCACCCCTCAGGGCCGAGGAATGCTGACAGTTATTAGAGGAAAACTACGTTTGTTGGACGTAGGAATACCTGCCATGCAGTCACTGTGAATTTCTGTACCAATATATTTTTTATTAAAAACCAGAGTTGTTCGATTTGTCACTAGTTTGTTTCTTAATTACGTGTAGCAAAATATAATGTCAAAATTTATAACAACTGTGTTTCTCTCCTCCTCACCACAACCACTGAATTCTGATGTTTTTCTTTTCAGAAAAATCTCATAATGCTCAGACTGATGTCAGAATTCTGGAATTAAAGTCAAAATCCAGAGATTATGGTCAAAATTCTGAGAAATTCAATCAGAATTCTGGGAAAAAAATGTTGGTGTTACAGTGAGAAAACTCTGTTCTCCTTTTGTGGCACGTTGCCTGCAGTCTGCCTGGATGTGGTGGGATTGTGACGTGATGCATTTCACTGGCGCAGATTTCCTTCATGCGTTCATAATTACAGTTTCAGCCATTGTTTACATTCTGACTTACAAATGTAAACAATGTTTGTAAATATCTGTTTTTTTCTGGTGCAGAATTATGACGCAGGTCTCACACCAATGACGTAAAAGCCGGATAAAAAAAGCTGCAGATGCTTTGAAAACAATCGGACATGCATCCAGTTTTGTACCACATGTGGCACAAATCGGGTTTTTGGGAGGTGAAAAGATCGGAATCGGGCCGTTCAAACCGCCATTAAAAAGTTTTATATGTTCAACTTTTAAAAAACGCTTTTTAATCTGTACTTCCTTAGAGAGAGCAAATAAGACGGTAAGAAGTTGCTGTCATTCCAGTGATTTTAGTTAACAGCAAAGTAAAGCAAAATCTAAAAGAACAAAACGAGGAAAATGAATTAAATTTAACTTTCAAGTGTTTATGAAGAGTCTTATAAATCATTTTGGACACAAGCAGGAAAACTCAAGCAAATCAGAAAACGCTGTTGCCTGTTAAACCTCCATAAAGTTTATTCTAATACAGTTTGGCTTAAAGTTATATGATAACTGAACTGATTTAGCCACAAGTGATCTAAAATATCAACGAGCGGCTGCCAACAAGCCAGCAGGATCTCATCACTCTAACGTTTCCCTTTCTCACCTGATGGTTTGTTTTTCCAAACTGCTTCAGAAATCTATCAGCTGAAAGCAGTTATAGTTAAACGGCATCATCATCAAAGCTTAAAATAAACAGACGTTATTTAAAATGACCTGCTGTGAGTCCAAACTTTGAGCATTTAGCTGACATGACACGATGTCTGGACTCAAACCAATTACCAAAACTGATCTTGACCAATTTTTTGGAAAAATATTAAAAAGGAGCAGACAATTTTATGGATTATCTTTTTGAATGCAGCAGGAAATGAAGGAATTCAAAGATGATGTCTTTCTACTTCTGTCTGCATTTACTTCATCTGATTTAGAAAAAGTAAATCTATGTTCAAGCTCTAAACCAAATATTGTGAGTTTTTGTTTTTAATGCATTTAATAAAAAGACAATTAAAACTTTTTGCTTATGATCTGTAAACACAGAGATTATGAAAACAGAAATGACTGAATAAAATCTTTGGATTGAAAATTGTGTCTTACTTTTGAATTTATTTATTCAAATCTGTTCACAGAAATTGGCATCTGTTGTCCTGAGTTTGTAAAACACAAAGAGAAATTTGAAACACTCATAACTACAAAGATGATGCATTAATGAAGTAAATATATTTTCTTTCTTTGTGTTTTGAAGTTTTGGTCAATTTGAAAACTACACAATATAAGTTTCAATTCTGAATTTTTACTTAAACTTAGCATTTCATGTGATTTCAGAATTATAATGAGAATTAAAACACTTTAGACTCTTAATGTACAACATTTATTTTATCACTGATTTTATCTCGATGGATGTTGGCTGGTAAAAAAAAAAAAAAAAAACACCTTTTTTGAAAGAAAAATGGTTTTAATTGCGAAATTTTGACAAACTTTACATATTATCAGCATTTTATGTGATTTGTGAATTAAAATGCAAATTAAAAACACCTTTTTAAAAAAAAACTGCTTAAATGGCAACATTTACTGCTGATGAAAGATCCTTCTGGTTTAAACAGGAAAAACAAACAACCAAAGCCCAGATAAAACCAGAGGCATGAACCAAATTCATGCAGTGGGATGAACACGTCACGTCAAAGAGCCAGAGCTGCACCACGCCTCCACAGTGGGTCACTGTGGGAAATGATCCCCACAGGAGGTCAAAACATGACTCAGCACATTTCACATCACATCTGCAGGTTCATTTTAATTAGTTGGACTTTTGCAGGAAAATGCAAAACTCCAAAACACAAAGACTAAAACTTCATTCCTCCTTCTCTCCTCCAGAGTTCATAATAATAATAATAACAATAAAAATAAGGAGAAAAATATCCCTGCCTGTCCCTGAAGTATCCCATTGTGATTCCTAATCAGGCTGAGAATCACTAACTTTTCCTCCTCCATTCAGCTCTGGCTGCTTATGCAGTTCCCAGAAGGCATTGCCTTTCAAACTCTTCCTCCCTGTCGTGAAGATACCGGCAAAAAGAATAAATAACAACAAAACAAAAATCAAACAACCGGCGGAGAAGACAAAAGACAAAGTGTCCAGAAATACCTGGTGTGTGCCCAGAGGAAGGCTGGAGGGCTCCCGGTCGGTCGGCCGCCAGTCGGCCGGCCAGATGAGCAGATATTCCCCTGTCCTCTTCCTCCTCCTCCTCCTCCTCCTCCTCTCAGCCTGTCTCCTCTCTCGCCGCGGCGCGGAGTGACGCTGCAGCCCGCTTGGCATTTCTAATTAGAGCCGGGCTGCTGCTGCCACTATCGGCCGCAGGATCTACCTCTCCAATCTCTCCTGACTCAATCTTCCCCATCTCTGATTTTCTTTTATATTTATGCTGGAATATTTAATTGTAGACAAAAGGTTACTCTGGGCTCCATTCATGGCGCACAGGCAGAATAATCTCCTTTAAAAGGCTTGACATTTCAGGCTTTTCAAAAGGGGCTGAAAAAATTATATCCCCGCTTTTGTTAATCAATGAAGTAGAACTCCTCCGAACAAAAGAATTAAATTGCTTGGTTGGGTTAATAAAACACGCAGAAATAGCTGCTTCCTGCGGGCTTTGTGTTGCCACTGGCTCCCCCGCCATCATATGCAACCAGAACTGTAATTCCATATGATTTGAGGGGCAAAACTCTTATTTCTCCTCACAGTTGGCTTTTTAAATCCCACTGGCTGATTGGCTGGCAACGCATTTAGGTCTGACTTCCACCATGGAGAGCAGAGCGGCGAGTCCACTGCAATTTACAATTTCTATACTGAATCTGCCTGGAAAAATACATTGTAATTATGCAAATGATAGGGGCAATAATTAGGCCCTTCACTGTCCCATTGTGTCAGCGGCAGCCGCGTGTTCCGGGTAGACAGTCTGCGCAGGGGATTCTGGGTAAACCTATGCAACAGCAGAGAGATAAGGTAATGATATGGGTGGCATGGGCAACCGCCCAGGGCAGCATGTTATGGGGGGCGGCATGACTTTGATCCCAGACTTCTACATTTAATCTCAGAATTGTGATTCTTTCTTAGAATTTTCTGAGATTAAAGTCAGATTTCAAACTTCAATCTCAAAATTCTGACTTTAATCTCAGAATTTTTATTTTAATCTGAGAATTCTGACTCTTTTTTTTTTCAGGGAATTTTGTGTCCATCTATGTCAAAATTCAAATACATTACCAAACATTTTTAGGTAGGTCAATTAAGAATAATTAAAACTGTTTCTTCCTTGTGGTGGGATCTGTAAACCTGCATGTTGTCCATGCTTGCAGCATGCCCCGAATTTATTATTTGGTAGATTTGAGTTTTAGGACGAGATTTTTCTGATGCCGAATAAACAATTTAAACAACTTAAACAATTTAAACAATTCTGATTCTGAGGGAAAAAAAATCAGAATTCTGAAATTCAAGTCTAAGTTCTGAGAAAAAGAAAGCTAAAATGATTATTTCTTCCCTTTTTGAAGAAGGTGGCCCTTTTAGTGGTCACGGAAAAAAGATAATTATGATTTTAATCTCAGAATTCTGACTTTTAATCTCAAAAGACTAAATCAAAATCCTGAGAATTAGTGAGCCGATTTGTCTTTTGTATCATTCACACTGGAAATCTAGCACACGGTTTATGAGCATTGTTTACTGTCAGTATTATTTTCATGTTGTTGTTTTGTTTTGCTTGAAAAAAAAGGAACAGAGTTTCTCCTCCTGGATTCGTTAGTCATGTTATTAAATTAAATTAAATTAAAGAAAATCTTTTTTCATTTATACATAGCTCTACATTTTTTTCTGTCTGGTGACATAATTTTTAAATATTAAATTCAATCATCTGATCATTTACTCAGAACTTGAGAAGCTTTTGTATTTTTTACTTTGACTAGATTCATTCCTTGTACGCTTATTTCTTACTCTTACTTTTTGCGTCCTCTCTGTTAATTTCTCATTTAATCTAATTGAACAGGTGAGCGGAAACCACAGAAACAAGCAGATGTCTTCAACCGCTTCAGCTGTCGAAGGTGGAATGTAAATTTACGACACTTCCCACCCGTTTGCGGCATAAACACATGGACGCCTTCTCGGTTAGCAACGAGAACTTGAGAGGTCAAAAGTTATGATCCTAATCTGCGAAATAAACGGGACATAACACTGAGACATGGTAGGTCCGACCCGATATTCATTCCTGAGTGTGACATTAATGTGTAAAATGTGTTCCGGGTTCTGAAAATGACCGGAAAACGTTGAATTCAATAGCTAAGCTAACATTAGCTTCCCTCCCTCTGACCTAACAGCATATTATCAAACACAGCTAATAAGTTATTTACAGCTTTAATCAGCTAGTTTAGCGATTTAACTGAGGCAAATGGTTGCAGTTTTCTGAATAAAGCAGAAAGAGACCGCGCTGGTTTAGCTGATGGGAGGAAGACTCACGGTTTCCTCTGGTTTCTTCTTCTTGTGTCCCTGCAGGCCAGCTCCATGGTGGCAGTGGGACTGGCTCTGGCTGCTGCTGGGTTTGCTGGTAAAACATGGAGCCCTGCAACTCCAAACAGCTTTATGGCTCACGTTTCATCTGTTTGGACTGATTCAGTGAAAAGTGAACTTACTTCAAAAGGATCTGTTCAATTAATCATCAAAAAAATCACAAGTTAAAGTCTCTAAAGAACCAGAGAAGAGTCTAACTATAAAATGTAGAGAAATGTTCACTGTTTTCTGTAATAAAGTGCATAATATGGAGTATCAGGATCATTGTAGATAAAATGGAAAAAAAAAAAAAAAAAAAAAAATCCAATTGATCAGTAAAGATCCCTTAAAAAAACTAAAAGTTCAAGACTAATTTCACATATTCACAAGAAAACTGCGGATATTCGCTGATCTCAAAACGTCGAAAATATTTCAGGATTATAGGCATAAACTTATATTAAAACAAAGATATTGTCAAAACATAAAAACCTCAATTTTCTGACACAGTAAAATGATACTTTTTAAACACAGAAAGCCAAAAATCTTAAGAATGAAACAGCAAATTTATGTTTATAATTTGTTTGTGATATTTTGAGTAGATATGATCTATTTTTTTCTTGGGTGCAGATTCACCATCATTAGATAATTTGATCAGTTACTCAACACCTTTTGCCAAATACTTTTTAATTTCTTGGACAGCTACTTTTTACTTTTAGTTGAGTAAAAACTGTTGAAGTCTTTCTACTGAGGATCATTTTTGGGAACTCTGCCCCCTCTGGTCAGCAGTGAGAACTGCATGTTTTCCCTGCAGGTCGCTACGCCATGCAGGCCATGAAACAAATGGAGCCACAGGTGAAACAGGCCCTCCAGAGTTTTCCCAAGACGGTAATTAAAAAATGAAACTAAAAGTTTTTATTTATCATTTTGTGAAGCTAACAATGGCCGCCTTTTGTTTCCTGCTGCTTCAGGCCTTCGGCGGAGGATACTACAGAGGCGGGTTTGAACCAAAGATGACAAAGAGAGAAGCTGCTCTTATTTTAGGTGTCAGGTATGTGAAATTTGCATAATGCGCCTCCTTTATGCCAGTTATTTGCACTGTTTTCTCATCTGGCTGTTCTCTTTTTAAACTCCTATTTCTGATTGTGAGAATGATCACAATTTCTTTCTCTTTCAGCCCCACAGCCAA
The DNA here is from genome assembly GCA_903067055.1 of Poeciliopsis paucimaculata. Classification (NCBI taxonomy): domain Eukaryota; kingdom Metazoa; phylum Chordata; class Actinopteri; order Cyprinodontiformes; family Poeciliidae; genus Poeciliopsis; species Poeciliopsis paucimaculata. The sequence goes on along the minus strand of CAEGAD010096604.1, from coordinate 42,807 downwards.
CAAGAATAAGATCCGAGAAGCCCATAGAAAGCTGATGGTCCTGAACCATCCAGACAGAGGTACGTTCTGCACCCGAGTCCTTCACTAAAAACCGCACTTTTACTGCCAGTAAAACCGAATGTGTGTTTTTGTCACAGGTGGTTCTCCGTACATCGCTGCAAAAATAAATGAAGCAAAGGACTTGATGGATGGCCAAGGCAGGAAACAGAGCTGAAGATCAGGACGAAATGAAATCAAATTAATTTCACGCTGCTTTTATACACTCCGTTTCATGGACTGAGTTAAGGAAGCACTTGACTTTTTTTTCTAATTCTTCCCAAATAAAATTAAATCACAAAACAACAACTGTGTGTCGGAAGGTGTTGCTTATTTTACATTTGACAAACGTCTAAAATGTTGCTGGATCCTGATATTTCTGCATGTTTATTGAATTAGTTTTTGTCTCCAAGTTAAGCAAGTTTATTTATACATGTTTTCACAAACTGATGTCACAAAACTTAATGCTTTCTTTTTGGCTGATAAATGAATTAATTTGAGAACTGTATTTTGTATTCACTTTCTAATCTAAAATTTGAATTATTTGGGATTAGTAAAGCATTTTTTAGCTCAAAAATGTTAATATTTAGGTGCAACATAAAAACAAACCCAACTAAACCTACAAGGGGGGAAAATACTTTTTCACAACCTTGTATTTAGAGCAACCTACAGCAAAACTCCAGTCCAAAAATGAACAATTCCTGCAAAATTGAACTAAAAACCCCCTAAAAATATTCACAGATTGATGCGTTTCTGCACCAATATGAGCACAAAGTGACTTATATAAATGAATCAGACATTTGGGTTCAGATCTACATAGAAGATCAAGTTTATTTAGGAACTACCTGCGTACAAAACATATTGCACATCAACCAACCAGACAATCCTTAAAAAAGAAACAGTTTACTGTAGTTGACCCAACAAAAACTCTTGGGATGTCACAACTGTCAGTAGTCCAAATCGTAGATGGATGTATGAAAACCTCTGGATATCACGTTTTAGTGTCAAGAAAAAGAAGAGTGTCTTTATTTTTTTTATGTTTTTTTTAAATACTGTACACTTTTTAAAAAATAAATAATCCAAATAAATCTTCCTCAGAGGAACAGTCGTGACCAGTTTCCAGCCAGCCGGTGTGGAAGAACCATGAAAAGACCATCGTCGCTCTGCTCCGGTTTTCTGCAACATCTCAACACCGGATTCATCCAGTTGTTATTTTTTACAGTCTTCTGAAGCTCTCAGCGTCGCACTTGATCAAATAAAAGGTTGGGTAGTGAGATGTTCCCAGAAAACCAGCAACGCAACGGCTTTCAGACTCGACTACAATCAGCTTTAAGAGTAAAAGGTTACGCTTCAGTGCAAACAAAACAACTCTTCTCATTTCTTTTCCAGATCTGCAGTAATAACATCTCCTATGATCCAAGTGGTTGCATATTAAAGAACAGGAAGCAGCTAAAAGTCAAAAAATCCTCCAGATATACTTAAAGGATCACCGAATCCCCCTCCCAACGACTTTAAGAGCAGAGACACCTGATTTGAAAAGAAGGCTCTGAAACCCCTCAGCATTTCGCACGCTGACTCACCCGGACTGGTTCCACTGGTGGCAGGCGACCCAGACTGGTTCCACTGGTGGCAGGTGAGGGGAGGAGGGATTCCAGATGGAGCGCAGAGCCAGGCAGCAACTTGTTGAGTCTACTCTCAAGGCACGACAGCTGATCACAAGTACGTCACACTTGGGTTTTTCAGCAAACCTTCTGCACTCTCTGCTCATGCAGAACATTTAACTTGATGCACAAAACGTCCCAAAAAGAAACGAATCCGCTACGTTCACCTGATAGAAGGCAGACTATGACATTATGAACCAGGAAAACGGCCGCATCCACACCACAGTATCTGATTAAAATCCCTGTCTGCATTATGTAAATACTGCATTTAGTCCAAGCTCTAAGAGGAAGAGAAGACTAAAAGTGCAGTTCTAAGTGTGTGTGTGTGTGTGTGTGTGACTATCTTTGGCAAGCTCATACTGGAAGAAGTATTGAAAAGAAAACAGAAGCAGAGATAAACATGTAAAGGTCGGGGTTCAGAGCGCTAAAAGGTTTGCTGCAGAACGGGTTTCAAATATTAAGTAAAAAAAACAAACAAAAAAACAAAAACAAACAGTGCTTGTTGTGTTTAGATGTTAACATTTGACGCCTCTAAGCCGACATTGATTTCCAATCAAATGTTGTCAATATTTGAAACCATTTCTTTTGCTGGGGTCTGACTAGGAGAGTCCATTCATGACGGGTTGTGGGTTCGAGTCCCTCTTGTAGGAGGAGACTTTCGGGGCGGCGACGTCGGACCCGTCGTCGTTGGAGCCGTTGGTGGTTGCTGGAGCCGACTGTGGGCTGTGCTCAGCAATGACCTCCGCTTGACCCTGAACACACAGAAACAAAAACACAATGAAGGAGAAACTGGAAAGTTCAAAGGAAGGAAAAGATCAGCTGGTCTCACAACTGAATGTAGCTGCGTTTCCATTGACTGTAAAACTGCGAAAATGACGGAAAATAAGCATTATTTGATAAAACCTTTTTGCACTCGGATGAGGCGGATTTTCAGCCGTATTAAACCTGGTGGAAACGATGAAGAAGACGACAGCAGGTGGTAGGAAGATTATGTTTTTTAATGACTTATCACACAGACAAACTTATTCTCTCATGAATTTTGTTGAATTTCTTATTGAGTGCAAGAACCGCAATTACAAAATTCCACTAATGTAGAAAAAACACAAAGTTCTGCGCACTTTTGTAATGAAAACGTAGCCATCAGATGTGTCTCCATTGACCATAAAGTTGTGCAAATTAGAATTACAAAATTTAATTTGCTCAATGGAAACATGGCAATTACGGGAAAAAGAATTAATAAAAAAGTTATTGCGCCGTTTTGGCTGCATTGAAAATAGCTTATTTCGCAAAACTGCAACTGAAAGTTTTTTTTGCGTCAGACATGTCAACAATCAGATGTTTCTACTGGCGGAAACAACAAAGACGACAGGAAGTGGTAGGGAGATGGTGGTGCTGCATGTTTTTTAATGACTTATCGCATTAACACACTTATTCACAGATTTCTTACTTAATGGAAGAACCGCAATTGCTAAATTGTGTTTTTTTTTACATTAGCGGAATATCGACAACGTTTCACACACATTTATAACGGAAACGTAGCTACAAGGTGCTACGTTTCCATTGCCCTTAAAATTGCGTAAATTTGAATTACGACAATAAATATAAGTTGAGTCTTCTCACCTCAACTTAAAAGAAAAACTTTTTGTGCCAATATCAGGTGGTTTTTAGTGCATTTCGCAATGGGAAAACTTTTTTTGCGTCGCGTTCGTAGTGGAAACGCAGCTGCTGTAGCGTTTACTGACCACTTCCTTGTTTTTCTTGGTATCCTTGGCGGTCATCTGTCTGCTCTGAGATTCAGCCCTGGATATGTAGTCGGCCACAGTCACTGCATCAACAACCAAACAAAAACCCTCTCAGGTTAATTAACCAAACACAAACTGGGTCCAGGTCTGAAGGAAAGCCGAGCAGGTCCGCTCTAAACGTTCAGCTTCGTGTTCATTCAGTACCAACCAGGAAAAAACAGGCAACAGCAGCCGATTTATCACACCAACATCTCATTCATTTACAGATACACAGACTAACATAAAAATATTCATGTTGAAAACCACAAACTTTAGTGAATTTTAGATTTTCTGTGACAAGCCAACACAGAGTAGAAAATATTTCTAAAGAGGAGGGAAGATAATTAGTGATGCACCGATTTGTAATTTTCGAATATTAATATTGATGTTCTGGCTGATAACAGATATTTACCAATATTTGTATGTTTCTATTTCAATTCAACCAATACGACCACACAGATGGAAAAAATAGTTTACCTACAGAACTGATACAAATATGTAAAAAAAAAAAGACAAACGGTTGCGCTAATAAGTCTGTTGTAATGAGTAATTAATCAATCAATCGCATGAGAAATTAAAATGAGCCGAGTAATTTCCATTCTGATAAGATTTTTTGAAGCAAAGTTCTGTTTACAGAGACTTCATTGGTTGTAGCTGTCAACTTGTCAACATAACGGCTAAATATTGAATATACGCCTGATATATAAGAGAAAATGGACGCAGTGCTCTGCTACTGATTGTAAACACTACGACAACTTGGTAAAGTCGGGAAACAGTTTAAATTTAAAAAACGCCGGGTAAAAGGAAGTAGGTATGCTAGCTTGACTATGACAACCTTAACATGTAGATGTGCTGCAGAATTCTGTGTTTTGGTTCAGTTAAAAAATAAAAAAAAGGCGACTTAAACACCAACTCATAGATAATCAGTAGAGCAGATATTTAAATGAGCTAATCAACACTGCTTTTAGCTAAGCTAATAGCAGCGTTAGCTAATCTACAACAGCCATCACTTATTAATAATCACCAAATAAACATCAAGCCTGAAAACCTAAAACTAACAGACTGAATGTTCTTTGTGTGGGAAATGTTTGTGTTTTTTGGTGTTGAATCCTGAAACATATTGTGGTGTTGTCGGTTTCTATGGCAATGACACAGAGGGCGAGAAAACCAAGAATAAAAGTTGTTTTGCGTTGTTCTTCACTGGTTCCTCTGCACTATTTTTTCCTATGCTGTGCCGAACTGCGCTGAATTATTTAGTTAATGGTATCGTTCTACTGCTGCAGCGCGGTAACAGGTAAAAGAAATTTCTGGATGTAAACAACAAGTCAGGTAATTTTATTTACATAGCACATTTTCAGCAACAAGGCAACTCAAAGTGCAGAAGTGTTGTGTTCTGTTAGGAGCCGGAACATGCAAGAGTCATGCTAGTTAATTTCTGCTTCATTTAGTTCTCTGTTGCTGTCCCACAACCAAACGTGAACGGCGGTGGAGAAGTGTGCGGCGACGCCTGCAGCGGCGCCTGCAGCTGCTGCGTTACCTGGCTGCCTCTCCTCAGGCAGGCGCATGCGGCGGCGGCGGCTGCGATTGCGACGCTGAGGTTTCGCTTCGGACAAATCTGGGAACGTTGGGTCATCACAAAGAAACGGATTGGTTCCTTTGTTATGGTTCGAGCCTGAATGCTGACAGCAGCTCTTTTCCCTGCGACTCTGGAAAATTTGTGCTCCAAAGTAAATAAAAATGAAAAATACCTATTCCGTTTTCGCTGACGGAGGCGTTGTCGGACTCGCTCATGCCATCTATCAGGGTGGCGTCCTCGTCCGTTCTGCGTCGCCGGGAGCGACGGCGGCGGTTGGCGGGCAGGTTGGACTCGCTGGCATCCGTGTCGGCCGTCTGGTCCGTCTCGGTGTTCGCCTCCAGGCTCCCGTAGGGGGGATTGTTCTCGTGATCCCTGGAACCTGCACAAAAACAACTCCAGACTCAAGAGCTTGAACATTTTTTCCCACAGTTCAACTCAAACACGTTTCAAACTTTGTCTTTTTTAGTTCATTTTTACTGTTTTTATGTTTAATTTCAATTTCTTCCATCAGCAGTGTTTGACTTATGACCTTTGTTATTTCTGTTTCTTGTTCAGTGACCTTAACTGCTTTAAAGGCGCCTTCAAATAAAATGTATTATTATTAATTACTAATATATGGTATAACTCACTGGTCTGAGAATAAAAACACATTTAACAAAAGTCCCCCAATGTCAGTAATTTTGTTTAAAATGTAAGATATTCAATAAGTCATTAGGAATAATGAACATTCATTACATTGATGCAATCCAAACCAAATTAAATGCCAACACACAAAATACAAAGAAAGTTACAACAAAAATCTCTAAAATAATAATTCTCACCAGGTTTTCTGACATCAAGCAAATGTAAATAATTTTGGGAGTTTTAACTCATCGAAAACAATAAAAGTTCAGTCTGTTCAACTTCAGACAGTAAGAAAAAGAATATCTCTTTTCATTAGGTGTACCTGTTTGTTTTCATCAAAAGTAAAATTCAAATTTATTATAAAACTGAGCAGTTTGAATTTCAAGCACTTTCAAGGACCTGATTGAATTCAAGCGTTTTCAAGGATTTCAACCAGAATCCTGAAAGATCCTGGCACCAAGTTATGATCTGATAGGGAGAGTTTAATTTTTTTTCTTATCTGAAAGTGAATTGTACCAGAGTTGTATCCGTATCCTCCTCTTCCTCTCCCTCTTCCTCCTCCTCCTCCCCGGCCCCGGCCGGGTCCGGGCCTCCGGCGGCCGTCTCTCTGTGGGCGAGGGCCTCGCTCTCTCTCCCTGCAAATGTTAAAAACCCAAATGGAAACGGTACGAGCAGAAATATCTGAGCATCGCTGGAGTTGAAACGTTTCTGCAGCTTGTTAGTGATGAGGAAATTCAAAGCTCACCCGTCCAGGTCCTCCCCTGCTAGCGACCAATCACTGAGCTCGTCTTTACGCTCTGAATCCGTCTCAGAGGGATTCGAATGCTCCGAATTGGCGCCTGAATTTAAGGCAATGCAGGAAAATCAAACAAGAATGGGGATCAAATTAATGCACAAAAAGGTCAGACATGTCCAGAGTTCCCAGAGTATTCTGTTGTTTTTCCAACTCAACTCAAAACTTTTAAATTACTTCACGATTATTTCAATCATGGATTAAAGGGGCAGTATTAATTCCCTTTAATGGTACCATTTTATAACACAAACTATTATAAAAATGCTACATAAAACTCTGGAAAATGCACTTAAAATGATCAGTTTCTCTGATTGGACTTATTATAGGTATATGTTTAAGTAAAATGAACATTGCTTTTTTTAGTCTTTGAACTACTGACAACATGTCTCTGAAATTCAAAGCAAAAATTTAGTATTTCCAGACAATGAGAAATGGTCAAAGTAACGAAAACGATGCAATGCTTTCAAACTTCAAAGAAAACAATATTTATTTAGAAACAACAATACCGATGTTTTAACTCAGGAAGAGGTCAGAAGTCAATATTTGGTGGGAAAACCAGGAGGTTTTCATTTTTTCCAGAGATGTACATGAAATATGACTTAAAATAAAACTGACTTCCTGACTTGACATCTTGAAATCTGTCTTTTTAAAACCTCCCGCTCTTTCTGAAACTCCGCCCTCAGGAAGTCATCACAACATGGCTCCTCTATTAACCCTTTAACGTTTTTACCAGCAGCAGCTCCTGTAATGAGCTCAGCAGGTGTCTGCTAATTGCAGCTGGCTAGTCTGAAGGAGTTGAGTGGGGGAGGAGCTGCGTCTCAACGGTGGGGCCAGGTCCATCCGGGGCGGTTTGCACATCTGAATGGTTGCCATGGAGATTCAAGGATTTCTCAGACATGAATGAAAGAATCAGGGCATGAAGTCAGTTTAACGTAATGCTGCCCCTTTAATTCGATTTATTGTTTCAGGCCTCGTTGTTAGGCTTTAAATATGAGGATCACAAAAACTAAAACCTGTGAAGAAGAAGAACAGGAAGGGAAGGAAAGAAGACTAGAGAGAGGAAGGATGGATAACCAGACAAACACAATGCATGGATGTGTAGATGGACTGAAACTGAGAGATAAATCCAACTTTTACAGAAAAGGACAGTTAAAGAAGTCTGGAAACAGAAACGTTTTCCATACATATCCAGATTTGGAAATAAAATCTAAAGTTTTCCTGAAGAAGTGAATTATTAAACACTTGCTGCAGGTGCGTACCGTATCCAGTGTTGTAGCTGTGGCCTCTCCGGCCGCGCCCCCTGCTGTTGTAGGAGCGGCTGCCGCGCAGCGAGGCTGACGACGCGTTGGCGCCGTTGTCCGCGTTATATCCCCCGCCGCCTCTCTCTCCTCGCTCGCCCCGCTCCCGATCGACCGGCCGGTGACCTTGGGTGATCTGACGCAACTGCTCATCGATCTGCATCCGCTCCAGACGAAGCTGCTCAACCTCCTTACACAAAGAAAGTCAGAACGAGGACAAAAATGAGAAGATAAGAAGAGAAAGAGGGTGACTGGCTGACGCGCTGCTGCTGTTTAAAACAGATGGAATAATAAGGCAAAGCTGACATTTTGAAGGTCACCACAGGTGTGCATGCAGAGACATCATACACACATCTACACTGCATCCACAGCGCCTTGTCCTGTTTATACTGAATCTGGCTAGGCTGCTTCCCTGAGCATAAGCCGCAATCTGCCTCAGCTCTTCGTCTAGCTGCTGGCTCTCCGCAAGCAGCTCCACCATGGCCTACACACACACACACACACCCCCACACACACACACACACACACGCACGCACACGCACGCACACCCACACGCACACACACACACACACACACGCACACACACACACACACACCGCAGCAGGAACGCAGACATGCAGACAGCACAGGACACACACACAGGACAAAGTGTGTGAGTAAAGCAGAGGACTAGCAGAAACATCCTGAATTATTAGGACAATATTAGGTATGATGTTTGCTACATGGCTGCATAATTTTACACACATGCAGATAAGAAGAAGATGAATAAGTTTTATTTATTTAGTATTTTTCAGTGCAGTTCAAAGTGCTTCGCATTTATTGGAAGAAAAACACAAGCACAATAAAATAAAAACTACATTTTAAAATGTTCCAGTTGTTCTGGGTTGCTCAGTATTTGTTCTAGATTAGTAAAATAAAAAGGTAAATGTCGGTTCTCCATGTTGGATTCTTGTTCTGAGTTGCTAAATAATCCACAACTTAAAAACTGACAGGAGTTTCTCCAGGTCTTGCTCCGATATTAAAATTATAAAGCCACGTTATGATGTCGTTTATTACTGTGTCGACAATAGATTGTGATTAATTTAATCTTTTTGTTTGTTTGCCTCAAAATACTTGAGATTTTTAGCACCTAATGCTAATTTTAGGTAGCGATTAATCAATTATTCTGATGAGTTATCAATTAATTGGAAAAACTGGCAAATTCTGCAGATTTTTTATACAATATTAAAAATGCATTCGCAGACGCAAATCAACAAATAGTTCCAATTAATTTTACTTTATTGCCAAAAATGCAATAACACAGTGTTACTTTAGTGAACTTTGCAATATATATATATATATATGTATATATATATATATATTTATTTTGGTACAATTTTGGTTTAGTTACTGCTCAGAATGTGTTGTTCTTTCATCAGTTGGCCTTTTCTCCAGTCTGTACATTTCAATTAACGATGAATTGATTATTGAATTAGTTTCAACAATGGATTAATTCATTCGGTACACAGAGAGACACGCATGCATGAGGAGAACATGCAAGAAAAGCCCCCTGGCTGGGATTTGAACCCAGGACCTTCTCGTTGCCAGGCCACTGCAACACCCATCCAGCAAAGATTGTAATAATAAACACTGACGCTCTGGTTGTTCGATATATGGTGCAGCTCTTCTCCGTTAGATCTCAGCATGTTAGCAGAACAAACTGAAGCGTTGAGCGTCAGTCAGGGTTCGTTCATGCAGGAGGAATGAGAATAAAAGATGGCTTACATTCAGGTAGGAGATGTGATACTCCAACAGGACCTGAACGTTGCCGATACTCTCCTTAGTACCGACAAACGTAAAGGGGACCATTCCCTGTGTCAACAAAACACAAACACCAAACACACACGTTAGTACGAACTGAGAGTGTGTGTGCAAGCCGAGTCCATCGTTGTTTTAAATAATCCTGAGGAAGAAGCTGGGTTAAAGGAAGTCATGTGGGAGTAGCATTCTTACTTCCTGTCTGGGTTGCTTGTTGTCGTTGTCTCCTTCTATTCGGACTCTGACCACACCAGACTTATCCACGATCTCCTGGATCACCTTCCCATTCTTACCAATCACTTTGCCTGCAGACAGGAACAGATGGAAAGCATGAAACTTTAAAAACATGATTTTAGATCAAGCGAGAAAATACATTTACATGGATAAAAATTAATAAATATCAAAGCAAACAAAAAAAAACCCTGCAGAATCTGCACACTTTTCCAGCTTGAGAAAGGAAACTACAATTACAACTTTTACTCAGAGATGTTTTGCGTATAATTGGCTGGATGTTGTAACCAAACTAAAACTCTGCATACCGACAAGATTCCTTGGCACCTGGACTGAATCCTCCACAAACTCCAGGAAGCTTCTGGCCTTCTTTACGGCTTCCTCCGTCTAAATTACAACACAAACATAATCTGGATTAAAAACCACAACACACATAAAAAAAAAGTCGGAAAAATCTAGGAATAGCTTAAAAATCAGGAAGGAACTCTATTGGTCAGAACTAAGAGACAGGCATTTGCATATTTCATTAAAAGAATAAAAAATGTGTTATCTACTGTTTTAGATAACATTAGATTAAAACTATTTTAATATAAACAATGTAAACAACCACAAACAAAGACAGGTAAAATACTGGAGAAATGACTGTGATAAACTATCATGTTGCTGTTTTGAGACCATTTAATGGTATAACAATCATTCTAAAGAATGTTCAACATTGAAACTGGAAGACATATTAGATATCCAAAATAAATAAACAAAACAACAGATTAAATGAATTATGAAGATCTGTAAACAAAATTATCCTTAAAAAAAGAAGCCAATTAAGACGAAAGCAGCAGACTGGAGACTTTTATCTATTCTAAATTAACACTTGAGCTGGAAGAGATTTTAAATATCTAAAATAAATAAACAACAAATAAAATGAATTATGAAGTCTGTGGAAACAAAATGGCTGCTCATAAAAACGGCTAGTTGAGACAAAAGCACCAGAATGAAGTCGTCCAGTTTTTGTTAGAAAGACAGAAAAGAAACAATAAATTCTACAAATGGAAATAACTGAGCTTGTTATATTTTATTAGCGATTAATTGATTTATTGCGACAGGCCTGGTTCCACCACTGTACCTCTCCATAGATCCTGAAGGTCCCGGTCTCTTCGTCCAGCTCGATGGCGGTGACCCCTGGGAGCTTCCTGGCCTGCTGGATGTTGCTGCCATGGCTGCCGATGGCCAGACCCATCAGGTCCGGCCTCACGGTGAACTCCTGCTGGAAGGACGACACCAGCTGCCTGGAGGTCTAAAACACCCGACAACACTGGGAAATTAACTCAAAGTTGATCTGGGAGCCTTCTGTAACAGATGACCTGCAGTGACCTACTGACCTCCAGGTGCTTTGTGGCTTCCTGGTTGCGTGACATCAGCAGCAGCTTGGTTCTCAGGCTGCGCAGGTGCATGTCGCTCAGCAGAGACACGCGCTTCACTGTCGCCTCATTGGTGGACTGCACACAGAAACAGGAAGTGTTCACATGCAAAGAGAAGAACAGCAGCATGGAGAGGAGCAGAGAGGAGAGCAGAGGGTCCAAACATTTCACCCAGCTAGGAGTGAAACCACTTCAACTTATTTCTACTCAAGTAAAAAGCAGCAAAAATTACTCAAGCAAGAGTAAATAGGTTTTTGGTAAGAAGTCTACAAAAGTACTGAGTAGCTGATCAAATTATCAATCACTTGATATTTAAAAATTACATCATCAGACGGAACAAATATAAAATGAAGTTGAAATTTATGACAATGATTCATATAACAAAACAAACAACAAAATGAAAGTTTCTGTCAATAAAAAACTGCAGAAGCCTACTTCGTAACCTCACATTTTTAGTGTCTGATCCAATTATCAATCATTTAATATCCAAAAATGACCTGAGCAGGCAGACCAAAATATAAAAGTTATGTGGAAATTTTGGTATTTTAAAGATCAAAATTATTCATATAAGTAAAATAATTAAAAATAATAACATAAAAAGAAATATTTTCAAATCAGTTTCTTTCAATAAAAATATTATAAAACTTTATAAAGTGTCTGATGAAATTTCAGGTTAACCCAGAAATTTTCCTCCAGTAAGAGTAGAGATACTCCAAATAAAATTACTCACGGAAAAATAAAAGTATTCCTAAAAGTAATTTTTTTTCCAAACAGTTACTCGGGTAAATGTAATGGAGTAACAGTAAGTAGTTACTGCCGATAAGCAAAAGGTCAGGCAGCGTTACCACGATCAGCAGCTCGCTGCTCTCGGGGCAGAACGAAACCCGACAGGCTCCCACGGCTTTCTTGAAATCCTTGTGTGCGTTTTCGTTCTGACATCTGAAACGCAGGAACACGACACACATTTCCATAAAACTGACAACAGAACCCGCTTTTTTCATTGCCAGTACCGATATCTGCACCGATCCAATACAGAAAAAAAACGAATTACTTCAAAGCTACGGGTGTTTATCACTAATCGCGATAAATTTCTTATCATGATAGTGACTTTGATTATTAGTTAATGTTTAAAACCCCTCAAAAAGTCCGGATTGTTAGTTTTTATCATTTTCTCCCCTTTTTGTTCAATGAAAGCATCAATGAATACCAATAAATTTGAAATTAAATGACATTCCGATTTGCAGTTTAATGATCTAAATCACAATTATTTATGCGACTGGTGTCCTAAAGAAGCAAAATAGGAATATTTTCCAAGCAGTTTCTGTGTTTTTGGGGATATATTTTCTGTAACAGCCAGAGTTACCAAAAACACTAGTAATAAATACTTCCTATGGTCACTTTTATTGTTATCACGATATCATTCATACCAAAGCACAGAATTAGACTGAATAGATCAGGAACCAATAACTGAGGTTGAAATTTTTTTTAAATATTTGGGTCGATCCAGATATTAATGTGGCATCTGTAACGTTACGCACGCTTCCTGCAGATCCTGAGGAACAGAAACAGTGCACTTGTGAAAGGAGTTCTTGGTAACAGCCTTGTTGGGGTTGACCGGCCGCAAACGTTCGAACGTTACGATCTCATTGTACGTGGCGTCACAAGCGGCGTACTCGATCACATAGAACTGGAACGCAAACACAAGTAAATGACCCTTTGGTACATTTAAAACAAATGAATGAAAGGTTTGATAAATTTAGAGCAAAGCCTAGAAACTTTAACATTAAGAAACTCACATCTCCCTTCATCATGCGGACTTTAGCCAGCCACCATCCACAAGGCTCCTGTTCGTTGGCTCTGGAGAGAATCTGACAACAATAAACCAGACATGAGAAAGGCTGGGCATTAACTAGTTACATTTACTCAATTAACAGTTTTTGAAAAAATTTACTTTTAGGAGGAGCCGTACTTTTTACTTTTACTCAAGTAAGAGCATTTTTGCTCTTACTTGAGTCAAATTTCTGGATTTTCTACCCACCGAATGAAAAACAAACATGTTTTAACCAGAAATTCATCAGACTCAGTTTCTGTTAAAGTTTCACAAGTTTTCATTAAAAGAAACTAATTTGGAAATGTTTTTTTTTTTTTTATTTTGACCAATTTTGATATTTTTTGTTATTTATATGAATTAGTGTAAATTTCATCCTTAATATAGCAAAATTTCTATTAAACTTTATATTTTGTTCTGTCTGATGATGTAACTTTTACATATTACATGATTGATAATTTGATCAGTTTCTCGGTACTTGAGTCGACTTTTTATCAAATATTTTTTACTCGAGTAATTTCTTGGACAGATACTTTTTACTTTTCCTTGAGTAAAACTATGTTGAAGTAGTGATGCTTTTATTTTTGGCTACTTTGCCCACCTCTGTTTATGTTGGGATATTTTATTGATTAAACGAATTTAAGATTTTTGAAGATTTAATTTTTGGAAGAATGCCATTGCATTCCTTGGGTTCAGCCTGACTCTAGAAACAAATGTTCACCGTAACATCATACTTTAAAACACAACGTCAACACACCCACGGCGGCCATCTTGGTTTTACAACTTCTACTTATCAAGACTTTTAATTCAGCTCAACTCTACGTCAGAATATTAGCACCAGGCTAAGATTTTATTTTTTTTAATTGAGAGAATACACTGCAAAAACACAAAATCTTACCAAATTATTTCTAGTAAATAATTTTGTTCACTTCAAAAAGAAAAAACAAACAAACTTCTCATCAAGCTAGAGAAGCTTGTTTTAAGTAAATTCCTTAATAGTGGTACTATTTCTAGTTGCATTGGCAGATTAATTCACTTATATCACAACATTTGTCCTGTAGGTGAAATAATTTGCCAATGGAACAAATACTTTTTATCAATATTAAAGAATTATTTAGTTAAACAAGCTCATATTTATTGCTTAAAAGTTACTTGTGAATTAGTTTTCTCTTATTTCGAATATAGTAAAATATTTGCACTAAAAACCAAACAAAATTACTTGGTAAAATGTTGTAGTTTTGTAGTGAAAAGTTGTAATATTAGGAGAATAAAGTGAGGAATGTTGAGAATATTGTGATGTTACTACAGATTAATAGAAATACTACATTTTTAACACATTAGCATCAAAATATCATCAGCAGCAGCAGCAGGACTTTAAATTGACTGCAGAAACAACTGAGTCTTTTTACAAAAACAACCAGAAACTGAGCTGCATCATCAGATCCTGATCACTTCAGCAGATTTTTACTCATTAAAATGACACTTTTTCTAGTGAAATCTTATCTTTATTCTGTTAATATTGCGACTATATTCTTGCAATTGAGGAATTGTCGTAGCCTGTCCCTAATAATCCCAACTACAATTCACAGAAAAGATGACGGAAATAAAAAACTGTTTTTGTAAATATCTTTTTTTTTTTTAGAAAAGAAAGCAAGCAAAAGAAAAAGTTGATTAACAATCAGTCATTTTATTTTTTATCCATGTTGCCCAGCTTTAGTAGTAATTCAGGAGAACGGGGAACACAGAGGAGGAAAACGTGGCCTCACCTCCACCTCTTCTCCTTCTCCAATCTCCTTCTTGCCATCAGCAGGTGGAGGCAGCCGGACGTCACTGAAGGGCACCTGGCGTTCTGGCTGCCAGCTGAAACAGAACCGTCACACCTCACTAAAAACGCAACTATTCTGCTTTTTATGTTTGCTTGTTTTACATAATAAAGAAGGAGACTTACTTGTTCTCAAAGGCAATGGTGAGAGAGTCATCGTGGATATCTTTGACAAAGCCCTGCAGGACAAAAACAGGTGAATAAAAGCAGCTTTTATTAGCAAATTCCTGAAACCAAATAACTCAATTATTTTGGTCACCAATTATTCTATCAATAATTAAGGCTTACATGGTTAAATAAAAAAAATCTGGATATTAATTATCTGATTAACTGCCAGATTTTTCACTTAAGCCTTTTACACAGAATATTAGAAATATATCAAAAGATGCAAATAAAAAAAATTAATAAGAAAATAAATATTTTATTCCCTAAAGTGCAACAACAGTATTTCTTTTAAGCATGCTCGATTATTTGTAACAAAGAAGCTAAAAAAAAGTTGATTATGTTTCATAGTAAGAAATTAATAATTGGATAGAAAAAGATGTTTAATAGGATAAATACATATTTTACAGGATTTTAACCAGGTGAAGCAAAAACTGCCACCTGAGGAGTTCTGGGTAGAACAAAGAAGGTTTCTCATCTTAAATACAAATTATAAATATCTTTTGTACAATTTTGGCTTAATTATTGCCCTGACTGTGTTGTTGTTTCACCAGTTTGTCTGTCGTGCTCCAGTTAACGATTAATCACTTCCTAAATTAGTTGAAAATTACTTCAATAATTGATTAACTGCGATTAATCATTTCAGCCGTAATAAAGATGCATTTTTCTTTTCTTTGATGCATTTTACTCAAATATGGTTTTAATTGCAATGATCAAGGAAATAATCACTTATAATACTACTACTACTAATAATTGCAACAAAAATATTATTTCATTTTATTAATTTCTCGAATGTTTTTCTAAATCTTTGCTCTTTACCATAACGCTCAGATGCTACGCTCTGCGTTTAGCATCTCAGCTACTAAATATAGGCATCAGGTGTGCGCATTAAAATCCATCCAGCTGTCCAAATATATATTTAACATGCAAAACATGACGGCCTCACACTGGAAACAGAGCAGCCTACTAAATATTGCAGGAAATCTCCCAGACTGCGATGACAACTCAGTTTGTTTTTTCCTTCATTAATAAATTAGCATAGTGTAGCTCCAGCTAGCAAGACGTCATACGTAGGTCTGTCATGATTACAAATATTCCTGAACAATAAACTGTCCGGGAAATTATTGCAATAAATATAATGTTGTTTGAGATAAAAAAAAAATTTTTTTACTAATATATCAAGACAATGGCATAAAAAAGCTTTAATTTCCAAAGAACACTGAAACTTAAATATCCAAAATAAACAAACAAAACATAATAAATGAAATTGGTTTTTAAAGTATCAGCAAAGCAAAATTGCCATTCAAAATATATTACTTATTATATTCAGCAAGGGAAACATGGAAAACTGCAGCTTTGTAAAATAAATAAAAAAAACATAAACCAACTATTTTGTAGCATTTTCCAAGATGGCGGCTTTTCAATATTAAATGGCTTAATGTTTAATTGCACTTAATTAAACATTAAGCCAAATATTCAAACAAGAATGCAGAAGAATTGCTCTTATTTTCATTTATCATTAAAAGGTTGATTTATTGCTTATTGTTGTCACACAACAAATATTTTGATTTAAAACAAGCAGAAATTACATTTGCGTCTTGAAAAAGGAGGCTAAACACTAAAACAAACTGTCAAATGTACACCAGTGTCCCGTTTCTAAAGAAAAACATTATTTTAATAATTTAAATAGTTATCTTTTCATTAATTATTTTTATAGAAAATTAACTTGTCTCATATAGAAAAAAGCATTTTTAGATCTGGCATTAAAAAAAGACTGGCCAGAAAAACATGATAGTTGAATCTCCTGTTTATAACCCAACACCTTAAAACTTAAGTTTTATTGATATGTTGAATATTAATTAGTTTATTTGATTTTTAGCTGTGTGTATATGCAGAAAAATTGCAGTTTTAAACATAATCATACAGCGAAGACAAATGGCTGCTGAATCTCTCCTGTTGTCTAGAATCCAACAATTTAAAACTTTATAGGAAAAAAATAAAAGCTTTTATTGATATGTTGAATATTTACGTTTCAAACAGCAGTTCAATTAAGTTTGGACTTGATCTTGTGTTCATAGGCAGAAAAGCTTAAAAGTACCTACAAAGTCATGTGACTATTTTCAGCAGAAACGCAACCCAAAACATCATGTTAATGGTTACATATGCAGATAACATACAAGTTAATGAGTCTTTAGTGGAAAAGCCTTGAGGAAAGTATGAATCACACTGAGCCAAGGCATGGAAGTGAAAGAAGAAACAAAAGGGAGGAGAAGGAAAGGAGAGCCGAAAAACATGAGGGTATCACTTTGGGTCGGAGGTCCAGAAATAGCCTGGAAGAAGTGTGCGGTATCAGCGACCCAGTGCTGGAGTGACAGGGAACAGCTGGCTCACACATAGCCAAGATAGCTGGGACGTGATCAAGTATCAAATAATAGACGGTGACAGAAAGCGGTAGTCTGTTCAAAAACTACCTGGCAGCTTGATTTTTAATTGAAAACCCCAAAATAAAAAACGTGTTCACGTCCTAACGCTCGTATAAAGACAGAAAAGGGGATGAATGTTACCTGGATACCGTGTTTACTCAACATCTTCAGACGTCAACAGTTTGGCAGCTAGCAAGTGAGCTAGCTACTAGCTAAGGAAGACAAGGCTCAGGGTAAAACTAGACTGGGGAACGTAACTTTTATTTGTTTAATAATCAATACATCACATAACAGACAATATTACTTCCTCATAGCTTTTAACAAATGTCTTTAAAAAGTAATCAGACCTGCTAGCATCGCTAGCTTAGCTTGCTAATTCGTGCTAGCTCTGCGCTCGCCGCCTAATGATGGATCCAGAACCGGTCCGAACAACCGCCCGCGGTACCTGATGTTTCAGCAGAACACGCAGTACTTGATAACGACATGTTAAGTTTCCAGACGTGTTGTTTATCCGGGATTTACCTTGTAATAAGCGCCGTTGGAGCCACGGACCTCCACCGCCAGTTCTTCCATATTGGACACGCAAAGGAAGCCGGGACGACAGGTGTTCCTAACGCATCGGGTTAAAAGCGGATGAGTTTCCGTCCTTCTGCTTTTTATGTTTACTTTTAACCCTCAGAGTTCAATAATCAGTTCTACATCGCTGTGAAATTATAGTCTGTGCTAAGTAGCAAAAGGGAAAGATGCGCATGCTCAAAATTAAACCAAAAATAATAAACTGCGCACGCGACGAAAAGTACAAATACTCTTTCCTTTTTTAACTTAATTTATTCCCCATCACCAAAACAAAGATGGAGATTTTTATTTACACACCTCATAAAGTAAAAATGTTCTAATTAAGGTCACATTAGGGGTGCTCAAAGTGTGGCCTGGGGGCCGTTTGCAGCCGCTGCAGTGGATTTGTGCGGTCCTCCTACTGCAGTTTGAGATTGATAGAAGTTAGCCCTGCTAGCACATGTGGAAACTTTTTCATTTTAATTACGTTAGAATGATAACAGGGGAATTTGTGTCGTCCTTTCCTACAATTTAATCTACTTTCTTGCCCCGAAACGAGAAAATTCAGATGTACCAAGTTAAAGGTGAATAGAAGCATGCATATTCACAGGTAGCCAGATAAAACCAAATATCTCTGCCACATCTTTTTGATAAATAATATTGTGCACATGGCTTCAGAATGTTTTTTACCCACGCTTTAGACATGCCAGACCTATAGGGGGCAGTGTAGCACAAAACTAAAACCTATGCCAGACAATCAGACAGTTTCAAAATAATCACAACGTCCTGTGGAGAATCAAACATGGCGCCTGGAGGTTCAGTTGTTTGGACAAATAGATGGCTTGAACTACTTTTAAATAATATATTAAAATATAAAGTTATTAAAACACAAGATTATGTCATTATGTCATAAATCGTGTCAAAGGAAGTGTTTGGATAATATTGGCACATTATTTGTGGCAGACTGAACTGTGTCAGATCCTAAAACTCAGTTTTCTCTTATATGCACGTAAACATAAACACAGTTTCCTCACATCTCCACTTAATTTCTATAAATAATAATTTTAAGGATATTTAACAGTGTGGATAAAATACCAGATCTGTTTTCCCAGATATGTTTCTTTTGCAGTTATGTTTAGTCAGTTTATGTATTTAAAGACAGAATATTAATTCAAACCTCATCAGTCTACCTTGTAAATGTCACAGATTCAGCCTGAAAACCAAATTTTATCTGCATGGCTTGGAAAAGAAGAGGATTATAGCTTTAAGATCATTTCAGAAATATTATGCAGTATCTTAACAGTTATGTGATGACGTAAAAAAAAAAAAATACAAGAGAAAAGTCATGAAATTATGACTTTTCTCTTGTAATAGTGTAATAGTGTAGTATTATGAGAAAAAAGTCAATATTCTAACTTTATTCTCATGAGTTTATTCTTGTTTTTTGTGATTTTATTCTCATAATACTCCAACTTTATTCTCATAATTTTATGACTTTATTAATTTATTATTAATATTATGACTTAATTTTAGTAATTTTATATATTTATTTTTTCTAAGTCTGTCCCTAAAGCCAAGCAGCTTCATTCTGCTGGGCTGTGTTTGGACGGATCTCATGTTCTGTTGGAGAAAACGTGAATGCAGAGCTCTAAATTGCTCCTCCTGGTGATGCTGCTGAAAGTGCCAGTCAGTTCATTGTCATGCTGAGTCGTGACATTTATTGTACAGTGAAGCATTTCTCTCCTGATGAGAGTTAATTCTTCCAGAATGGAAGGTCACTGATGGGAGTACACATGTGAAACCAGAGACTGCATGAAGCATCCAGGAAACCTTGCAAACATTCGAGCTCGGCTTTCCAGAAGCTAACAAATAACATACAATAATAAAACAATTCAAAATCTACTGTCTAAACTTGAGGAATTATTACACTGTTTCCTGTCAAGACATATGAACACAGAAATGTTTCAAAATGCTTTTTTATGATCAATCAATCAAGTTTATTTGTATTTCAGCAACAAGGCAGAGCAAAGCGCTTTACATCATAAAAACACAAAAATCAACAACTGAAACTTACGTTTTGCCATCGTTACACATCAAAATGTTGGTCAATGTTTCATTTATTATGTTTCTAAAGCAGCTCTAAGCAGCTGGGTTTTCATCTACATTTAAAGGAACTCAGTGTTTCAGCTATTTTTCAGTTTTCTGGGAATTTGTTCCGTTTGTTTTGTGGAGCATAGAAGCTGAATGCTGATGCTGCTTCTCCACGTTTGGTTCCTGAACCAGAAAACCTGACAGGTCTGGAAGGTTGCTATGACAACAGCAGCAGGTCTTTAAGGTATTGTGGTGCTACGCTGTTCAGTGATTTATAAACTACCAACAGTATTTTAAAGTCTATTCTTTCAGAGGAAGAATGATGTGCTCTGACTTCCTGGTTTTAGTCAGAACTCCAGCAGCAGCGTTTTGGATCTTCTGATCGATTTTTTTAGGCAGACCTGTGAAAACACTGTTGGAGTAATCGATGGGACTAAAGATAAACACATGGAGGAGTTTCTCTAATGCTGAGACATTAGCCCTTTAATCTGGGAAATGTTCTTCAGGTGACAGAAGGCCGACTTTGTAACCGTCTTTATGTGGCTCTGAATGTTCAGGTCAGAGTTCATCACTACACCCAGACACTGCGCTCTAAAAGTGAGGAAATGAAGCACATTTTCTAAAAAAAAAAAAAAAAAAACCTCATATTTTGTTATTGATCTGATACTACGTAAATACAGGGGCAGTATCGCAGATACCAATACTTTTTATTACTTTAGTTAGATATATAAATAAACTTCTTACCTTTAGATGTTTTTGTGGTTTTTTCTTTTGATTATTTTGTTTAAAAAGTTGGATAAAACTTATGTGTCTACAAAATACTTTAAACATGATAAACAGAAACAATAGGAGAACTAATTTCCAATTTTATTTTTGTCTAAATGAACATATTGCAACAAAAAAAAAAACAACTTTAGCAACTCAGAAAAGATAAAAACATCTTTTTTTTTTTTTTAGGTAGAATTAAAAACTACAATACAAAAATAAAATTTCAAGAGTCTGAAACTAAAGTATTGATCTTACCTTACTGGGATCGACATTGATTCTGAATTGACATCAATACTTTGGATCGATCCGTCTACTGACAAATTTATATTTGACATTTTCTTTTTCCATTATTTTAACATCTTGCTGAAAGTTCAATACTTTATGCACAGTTGGTGAGCGCCCTCCAGTGGTCAAATAATAATATTGACATGGAAGTTGGCTGAGGAGGAAGCAGGCGTACCCAGAGAAAACCCAGGCATGCACCAGGAGAACAGGCAAACTTTAAAAAAATACTTCATATATTTACTTCCACACCCAACAGAAATAAAAAGTAGACACTAAACAGAAAGAAAGATGATTTAAATCAGCCACTGTCACTCACAGGTGCTTGAAATCATTCAGTAAAGAGGTCAAAGGTTGAAAAAACAAACCTTTTAATAACTTTATTTTTTCCAGCAACATTTTCTCCCACAACCCCAAATCAGCTTCTTTATAGTTAGTTATCTTTGCATTTTTTATTTAGATGCATCTTCAGGTTGTGCAGCAGTGAAGAGAGACGATGTTTCATAAATCTGTTAGAAACAGTGACTGTGACACCTAGTGGCCACCGCTCGGCCTTCAGCAGCTCCAATGTGCATCAGCAGATGATGAATGAATGAACAGAGGAATAAATGATGTCAGCTTTATGAAGTTCCTCAAGTATTAAACAAAACCCAACATATTTTCACCATTTATTCTCAAATATTTAACTAAAAAGCAACGTGGCACCTAAAAGAAAATTGCAAACTCAATTTTAAAGTCATATTTAAACCAGGATCATCAAATAAGAATTATTTTCTAATGCAATTACAACAATAAAAATATTTATTGTCAAACTGAAACCTTACATAAAGCATTTGTGTGTCTTTATTTGTCATTAAAAACAACTTTAACAACTGAGAAATTTTATTTTCTCAGTTCTCTTTAAACTTCTATTTAAATGCACTTAATGCAATAAAAAAAAAAACTGAATATTGTTAAAATCCAGCAAACACCAGCAGGTGGTACTTACAATATCTGCTGTTTGATTTACAAAAGGAAAAGTATTGGTTAGATTTCTTTTTAAAATGTGATTATTAATAAAGTGGACTTAGATTTTGCTTATTATTCAGTTGTTTTTTTCAGGAAGAAAACATCCAGTTGTGTTTTGCTGTTTTATCCAAGGGTGTTTTTTTTTTATTTTAAATTAATTTTGAACTTAGACACAAATGCAAGAAGATAAATAAAAGCTGTCAGTGAAAGATTATGAAACAAAATGTAACAGCTTTCTAATTTCACCCATTGAAATAAGAACAGAAGTGTTTAGGTTGTTGGTATTTTATTGTCATTCAGTCGTTTAAAGATGAATGGAAAAAGACAAAATGCACTTTTTGGGCTCTTTTGAAACATTTTAATGTGTGCTGGCACTTGGGAAGGAGAGGTGAAGATGATGTGCCGTGTAGCTCAGTGTGTGTGTGTGTGTGTGTGCTGGGTCTGAAGACATTACCACAGTCTGCCTGATAGTCGCTCCTCACGTCCTGATTTAAACCAGTTTACCAATTCCATTATGCTAAGCCCGAACACTGGTTGGGAAATGATGAACGATTATGTGAAACACATAATCTCCCTGCTGCACCATCACTGCAGTATGACAGCCAAATTTCATTCATCCTATCCAATTTCTTCCTTATTTAAGGAAAGAAAATTACTGGTCCCAGTAATCAGATATGTAGCGCGGCTGTGTGCAGGAGTTAAGCCCACTCCCATTAGGCTTTCTGCTTTGCTCCGGCTCCACTCACATTCACGCACACAGACATAAAAACGACAGATACACATGTTCCCCATGTCTGACCCTCCTCACTCCTCACATCGCCTTTCAGCCATTTCAAGGACTATTATTTGGCCTTGATATATTCTCTACTACATCATCTGTTAGCGATGCCAGTTTGAAACACAGTGTGGCTTAAGTGGTTTACAGAGCTGCAGGCGACCCAATATTCCCCCCAAAATACGAGGAAATCAGGAGAAAATGCAACTTTTTTCCCACTTTTTGCAACGCATATGATTATAATTTGTCAAAAAATTCAAAATAATTGCAGGAAATGATTTGATTCTCCATCATATGTGGCGGTCTGTCATTTTAAACCCCAGGCCATTTATTGGTAACACTAGAGAGAGAGGCAGAGTTGAGAATATGACTGTTTGTTCTCTCTCCAATCGGAAATGCATTAAAGGTGTAATTGAAAATTAGCAGAACATCTTTTTCTTCTTTTTAAGGGGTAATTTATCAAGCCTCATTGTTGCAGCGCGACACCTCCAGCCAGGCCCGCTGCACCGGGGGGCTTTTTGCCCGGCCGGGCCCCGCGGCGCTCTCTCTGCTTTGTCGCTAATTGTGGCCTCCTCTCTCCGCTGAATTGTGATTCACCTAAAAGAGCCTGTTGGCTGGATGCAGAGGAGCTGCCGGTGACGCTCTCACCATTATCAAAGATACTCTTGATCTTTTCAAAAGCAGGAAATAGATTTTTTTTCTCCCCAAGGCCCCCTGTTCAATCACACATGGAGGGTGGAGGGCGGAAAAAAAAAAAGTAATTTGCAATGCGTCCATTAGTTCTTCATTAAAGCAAGATTAAATTGCACCTCAAATCACATCTGCCTTTTCTAGAGTAAAGGGTGACAGTTTTAGGGCCAAAACTAATTACTAGTGCCAATGAATGAGAGAGGAAAACAGGGCTGTTTTTACATGAGATAGTGTGGCCTGTCATTATATTCAGACTAATTTCACTCTGCCTGCTCTCTTAATGAGACCAGTACGTCCTCACATCTCTCCCCCTCTCTTTCTCTCTATCTGCGCGCTCTCCAAATGTATAATTTCGATAGCACTTGGAGTTTGCATTAATTAATTTTTCTGCGAGACCTGCTACAAGTGCCAAATCTGTGATGTTCTGAATTATCATTAGGAGAGAAAAGAGGCAGACGGAAAGACGGCGAGGGGCGCAGACAGAGCGACAGTTAGCGAACCAGCAGGGGAAAGTAAAACTTAGATAAATATTAACTTTATATCAGCTCCGGCTCTTCCTCATGCTCATTTTTTATCTCCTAAAAGTGATTAAAAACTGTTAAATAGCTTAAAACGAGCCTAAAAGCTCATTTTTAGAGTTTACGGATCTGAAAAATCTAAAACTAAATACTGGAGATATTATAAGTTAACTTTGTCAGGAAGTTTTTGGAGTTGGAAGTGAACTTCGTCTGATGAGGAGATCAAATGTTGTCTGAAGAAAAGCTCAGCATATTGGGTCATAATTACCTGTTTCACAGAATAAAAAACTAAAACCTGACAACAGATGTTCTTACTGTCCAGTAGATGTGGTTCAATTAGAGACCAAAAAATTTGTTTGTTTGATAAACCTGTTCCCCTCCTCGCCAGTGGGGGCGCTTCACCAAGAGCCACTGAAGGAAACGACACAAAAACCTCTAAAGAAGACACTGAGTGCAACTTTCCATAAAAGTGGAGTAGCGTTAGATTTTAGCGGTGGTAGGATTTCTCTTTGGTTAAAAACCAGGAGCCATTTCTCCACTTGGCTGCCATGTTTGTTTTGGTTGTATTTACCCAGAATGCCCTGCGTTGCAGCCCACTTCCTGCTTTTGGAGCTGTCTATGGTCCACTTGGCGTTCACATAGACATACGAACTGCACCAGAGTTCACTTTAACTGAACCGAGACCAAGGTTTGTAGGCGGACCAGAGTTCACTTTTTTGGTTGGCTACAAAAAACGAAATGAACTGGACATTCTAGACAAATGAACGATAGTTCAGTTAAAGAGGACTAAACAAGGCTGGTATGAATGCACCCTAAATGTAAGAGGAGATGATAAACATGTCACTAAAAAAGAAAACTAGATTGACACATCGAAGGGTATTTTCATACCTGATATTCTAGTAGATTGGGGACCAAAGTTGCAACATTTGCTACATTTTCAACTGCTATAATAAAATTACTGAAGTAAAAGTAAAACCCAACTCACCAAGTCAATCTGCAAATATGTTCTATCTAGTTTTAATGTAGAGGCCTTTATTTTCTCCTTGAACTAAAGGAAAGCGCATCGGACGCTCCGCCGTCAGCCGGCAGGTTGAGCTGGTTGGATCAGCCTGGAGCTGAGCGCAGTCAAACCCACAAACAGGATTTATCATGTTGTCTCTCAGCGCAGCTCCGGCTGGATCACATGGAGCTGATGAGCGCCGCAGCCTAACCTGCTTACGGCAGATCCACCGATTTACAGACAGCAGAAGTGCAGAGGACACCAACTTAACACGGCGCGTTTGTTAGCAGAGCACAAAGTTGAGATGTTGGCATCTTTAAATGAGTCAACAATGTTGTGAGGCTTTCTGTCCCTGTGCTGGCTGTAAATCTCTTAATGCTGCTTACAGCTGATTAGCCGTCTCAAGAAGATTTTTGCCATTTTTTTTTTTTACACACAGAGCATTTTCTTCTTGCGAGGTATCAAACCTCCTTTCCTTGCAGAAAAAAATATGCACTAGCACTAATTTTTTTATATATATTTTTTAAAGCAGAGGAATCACCCCTCTGGTTTCTGCTGAAGTAAGATTTGGCTGCAGAAACGGCGCCGGTTCCAGAAATTCAAACCTCATACCATCCAGGCTGGGCTTATCCTAAGCTTGTTAGCATGAGCGATGGAGGCACCGATAGGCGCTTCTACATTACCATAACGCTGCTGAATTAACTCTGATCTCCCTCTGCTCCCACACGGAGGGAAAAATTAACTTACTTATTTATTTATATGCATTTTTTGCAATATGCTGGGCAGGACGTTATGATAACACGCAATTATAAATGTTTATAATCTACTTAGGGGGAAAGCAGGGTTGAAAAATGTTTCTAAATAAGGGTTACTAAGACTTTCTGTCCCATCATCAACATGCGGGAATGAAATTTGCAGAGTGGATCAGAAATGGGGAGAGAAAATGTTTAAGTTTGGTAATTAAAATACATGATTTATAACAGAAATGCTTCATTTCTTTACTGCTGCACTAAAAATCAACTTCAAAGTTGCATTATTACAATATAAATCCAAATAAAATTTATTTAAATAAAAAGTATAACTACTTCTTACAGAAAAATAAAACTAACCTCCTTAAAACATAATTGTAATGTTTACTATTATTATTATTTCACAATAACTGCATCGGTTTCTGCTTTGTTCAGTTATAAATCATAAGTCTGTAATTGTTTTACCTTTTTCTCTAAAGTAAAGAAACATCTGCAGTAACAAAAATAAAATCTTTTGAGTCCTGCTACTGTTTATTTGTGATTAAAGATTTGAATCAGACATTTAATCGTTCTGGTTTCCGCATCATGTGGGGGAAGATTTTCAGAATCAGGAAATGAAAAGGAAATATGTTTATATTTAAACCAAACTTTTTGCTTCTGGCAAATTTAACGGGCCACAAAGTTCATTACATTAAAAATACAAAATACGTTTAAAGTGATTTTTCTGTTTTTTCAGTTTAACCTGCTTGATAATAAACAATTTTTAATAAAATCTATAAATTCTTTAAGATCTAAAACATAAAAATAGCTTCAGAGTTTCATTATTAAAAGAAAAACACGTAATTTCCAAATTCTTGGGGTCAACAGTTGATTTCCATTTTGATGGCCACATTTGACTCGACTTATCTTCATTTAAAGGGCCACAAATGGCCCCCAGACCACTTATTGGACACACCTCAGTAAAAGGCAGTGTAAAAAACCTCAGTAAAATCTGAATTATATATTTTCTTAACGTTTGCAGCCAAACTTTGTTGAATAAATCCATATTTACAGCTAATACTTGGTGAGGAAATCCAAAAATGAAACAGGGTGAATGTAATTTCCAGGCTTTTTTACTGCAAAAACACAAAAACTCACCAAGGAGTTTTGGTCTAGTTTGTGGTGCGAATATCTTAATGCAAAACTAACTTATAAGTCACTTTTCTGCAGGATATAAAAGCTTGTTTTGAGAAAATAATTACTTACAGATTTTCATGTACGAACAGATTGTCCATGTTATCAGTGAAATAATCTGCCAGATAGAATCTTATCATAAATATTAAGGGATTATTGACCTAAAGATTTCATGTGTGCTCAGATATTTGCCCTAGAAAATCAAACTTGGTAAGATTTTGTGTTTTTGTCGCGTTAAAGAGCATCAACCCCAGTTCAGTTTCTAGTGCAAATATCTTAATACACTAAAAATCAGACAAAACTAACTTACAAGTACATTTGCACCAAGATATGGGAGTTTGTTTTGAGTCAATAATACCTTAAAAGTTTCACTTATTACATTGGAAAAATGTCAGTGAAATAATCTGCCAATGAAACGAGAACTTTTCATCAATAATAATAAATTATTTAACCAAAACGATCAGTTATAGCCTGTAGAAAAGTTACCTGGAAATTAGTTTAGTTTTATTTCAAGCAACTAGTAAGCAGACCAAAAGCTCATAAGGTTTTGTGTTTTTGCAATAGAAGACTCTATTTCCACATAACACAGATACAAACCAATAATCCTCATTACTGCAGCTGAAGTTTCCCTTTGACCTGCTCCATGAGCGTTTCAGTGGAAATACTATAAGACTGGCACCAATTAGATGCGATGCATTGCCAACGTGTCCTGATTATTATACGCGGCTCGTCTTATTTTGATAAACAGTAATTTGGTGTCACTGAGGACAGGAAGAGGAGAATGGGGCTTGTCTGTCTGTCTGTCTGTCACTTCATCCCTCTGCTGGGTTAAGACTCTCCTTGCTCCCCCTCTCTTTCTCAGTGTTGACACATATACATATCACACAGCAGGATTAGCATGACGGCGACTGTAACAAACCTCTCTTTTTGAGGAAAAAAAAATAAAGAAAGGGGGGAAAGCGCCCTATTCTATAGTGGAGGTGCCCAGCCAGAAAATAGCATACTTAGACAACAATGGCGTGGTAAGTACCTTAGCAAAGGATCAGCGCTGGCAGAGTGAAACACATTAGAAAACAATGGCTGCTGGCTGCTGCTTGGCTGCCTGTCAGGAGCCGCAGAGCTGCCATGAGCTGCCATGCTGCTATTTATCAGGAGGAGAAAAGGAGACACACATCATCATCATCATCATCATCTCGCTCTTCATCGGCGTAAACACTGGTGTGAATGACCGGTCTAATCCCACCTGCACACACACCTAAACACACACATCAAGCTCCCCTACTGTAAAGCGCGACATGTTGATGCAACGCGTGAAAAAACATGGATGCTGAGGCGACAGGAAGTCACGTGTGCTTTGATCTTTAGCTGCTTCACTGCAAAAACATGAAATTTTACCAAAAACATGAAATTTTACCAAAAACATGAAATTTCACCAGGTATTTTTGATTGAGATTCGAATTAAGACAAAAACTAACTTAGAAGTAATTTTTCAGCTTGTTGTTTTAAGCCAATATTCCTCTAATATTTGTGAAAAGGTTCCAGTTTCCAATATTTATGACAAAATATTTTCCCCATGTTAATAGAGAAATAATCTGTCAATGTAACTAGAACTTTTTCGTCAATATTAAAAAATTATTTTTTGAAAGCAAGCTACTATATCTTTCTGAAAAGTTACTTTTGAGTTGGTTTTGTCTTATTTCATATGAACTAAGATATTTGAAGCCAGACCAAAAAATACTTGGTAAGATTTTGTGTTTTTTCAGTGAACAAGCCTGGAAATTACATTCACAAAGTTAATTTATTAGACTTTGGTATCCTTTTATGCTGATGACAGTGTTGTTATACATTTTTCCTGTATTATCAGTGAAATAATCTGCCAGAGTAACAAGCACTTTATAATCAATATAAAGGAATTATTGACTTAAAACTATTTACTGCTGAAAAGTCACCTGTAAGTTAGTTTTGTCTTAACCAAACTAGACCAGAAATAATTGGTAAGATTTTGTGTTTTTGCAGAGTTTTCAGATTTAACCATAATTTGAACAATTTCTTCAACTGTAACGGACAAACAGCCAAAAAAACAACGTTGTATTTATTCAAATTTCACACGCCTTGAAGAAAAAGTATGATTATGCGCTGTTTTAATTTATTTCATGCACTATTTACAAAGTAACTCAGCAAGTGCACAAAGATATTTGCAGTAGGAACCAGATGAAAAATACTTGGTAAGATTTTGCGTTTTTGCAGTGTTTTCAGATGTAACCATGATTTGAACAATACCTGCACACAAAAAAAACTAAAAAACAACTTTGTATTTAATCATGTTGCACAAATCCTGAAGAAAACTATAATTATTTGCTGTTTTAGTTAATTTTATTCACTATTTACCAAGATAAAATGCATCAAACCAAACAATAAATTCAGTTTTGACACTTTAAAAGAAACAGAGAAACTAAAATGCATCAAAATGATCAAGGTTAGCAGTTTAAAATCCGTCAGTTTAAAAGAGCTTCAAAATATACGGTGCCAAAATAAATAAATAAAAGATTAACAATCCAAAACAAAAGAAAAAGCACAATCCTGATGTTAAATAAATGACAATTAATCCTAGTGCTGAATTATGCTGAAATAACTCAGAGGATACCAAGCAATTATTAAACCTCCATATCATGTGTGCAAAATGAGACATTTACATTCCAATATTTTGATAGGATCTAAATCAGGAAGTCAAATATATGCCAGGTTTATTATTGGGCCAATAATGACTAGAGATTGTTTAATGCCAGTTAAAAGAGGAAAAGGGTTCCTGTGAGAAGACGAGAGCAGGGGGGGCGTTACTAATGATATAAGAGCGAATGTTGGAGCATCTTTGGGAAATCTGGCAGAAATCCTAATGTCGCCCCTGTCCTCCTTTAATGCAAACCAAATGAGTCTGCACTGTAATAAGAAGCTTCCCAGAATTAGTTTCCTTTTGCAGAAAATTGCAAGAAAAAGAAAAAAACCCTAGTACCTTTATCTATGAATTTCACTCCAGCATAAGCAAAAAAAAAAAAAAAAAAAAAAAGAGGCAGGGACCCTCCTCTGACATTATTTGGATGACGCGCCATCAGTAGCAGCAGCAAGAAATAACATTGTGCAAATTCTATGCATGTTAATGATAAATAGGAATCCACCTGCTCACAGATAAAATGAGTTTAATTTCCCCCCGCCCACGCCTGCGTGCCTGCCTGGCCTTTTAGAAATTACTTATGCACAGCTATTATTAAAATAGGGCCAGAGCAAATGAGAAAGAAGCGCTATCTTTGGAGAGTGTGGCTGGGTTTAGACCGCCGCCGCCGCCGCCGCTGCTCCTTCCAGGACTCTCCGCTTCACACAGTCAGCGTTTCTTCCACACACACACACACACACACACACACACACACACACACACACACAATAATGGCACAGTGAGACGGCAGCGTGTGCAGAGACACCTCGCCCTCTCAGCTCCGGTGGCAGCTCTGACCCACTATTTACTAAATTAACCCAAATCCTTTTAGGACTGTAATGGAATTTGCAAGCTTTTTGAAAACATCCATTTCTATGAGTGTCTATCTGTTTGCACATGTACGCCTGAATGTATACAGTGGGAGAACAAACGTGTGTGTTGCTGCGGAGATGTGTGTGTGTGTGTGTGTGAATGGAGGAACATTCTGCTTTGCTTGTACAATGTGCTTCTGAGTGGCTGAGGATGTAACATCTGAATGCTGAGGACTCTGAATTTATAAGACACAAAAAAACATTTTGATGTATGCAGACAGGAAAAAACCAGGAAGAGGCGGGATGGGAAGGCTTGAGATGGGAGGAAGTTGGAGTTTTGTTTCGATTCTCTTAGAAAATCAACACATTCCTCCTTCTCTTCACTTTGAACTATTCATCAACGTATTTTCATTTGCCAAAGGCGAAGGATGTTATATTGGCTTCTAATCTGAACATTTCTTCAATTCTGATCCAATAACATCAAAACCACCAGGAAATCTGAGCGGACCCGACGACATCCTTGGCCAGTAAAAACAGATTTGAAAAAATTACTAAAGTTAAACACTCAGATTAAACACAAAGGGTTTAGATTTGAAAATAAATGTCAGTCCAAGTGGGATTAAAGCTGCAGAACTTTTACATTCTATTTTTAAAAAAATATTTGTTGAAATTGTCAGTTTTTTTAAAACAAATGATCTGTGAATCTAGTTAGCTCCCAGTGCTAACCAGAAACAACCAATCAGAGCGAGGAGGCGGGGCTGAGCGCTGTCAATCACTCCTCCTCTTTTGCTAGACTACAGGCAGCATCACCTGTTGTGGATGCAATGCTAGTTAGCATAGCCACCGATGATAAAAGGATGTTCCCCTGCCGTTATCACATTGAGCAGCAAGCCTGGGATTGATTGACAACACTAAGACCCGCCTCCTGGCTCTGATTGGTTGTTTTTGGTCAGAAGTGGTGCAATTCTTCAGACAGTAATAATCGCTCAAGGAGGAGATCAAACTTTTCACAGATTATCTCTCATGAACTGTCACAACATGGTGACAGTTCCAACAAACATGGATAAAAAACTTTATTCTTTTTATTCATTTTTTTATATATTCTCTAGGAATGCCAAAAAGTTCAATTTAGTCTCTTATGGTGCTGTGTAGATAGTTTTTATATTTTATTTGGGTCATACTTTTCTAATCTGATCAGTTTTTTCTGTTCCCTTTTACATTTTTTGAACTATTACACAATAGTGTTTGCTACAGAAATGCGAAAAGACGTAATTGACTTCCAGCTAACCAAGTTAGCAAGTCTGCCATTTTTATTTCTCGCGGTGATTTTGCTGGAATCTACGAATAGAAAAGTTAAAATGTTTGGTTGCACTGACACCGTCCCACAGCCTCGAAACCTCTTTGAAGTTCCTGGTTAGACTTGATTTTTATTGGGAATGTTCCCACATTTGTGTGATTGCACAGAGCTCTGCTGAGGGAACCTCACTGCTTCTGTAACTGAAGCAAAGAGGTTTGAGAAACTTGTTAATGCTCCACAGTATTTTTGGTCTAGTTTCTAGCATAAATATCTTAGTACACTTGAAATAAACTAACTTACAAGTAACTTTTCAGGGAGATATAAAAGCCTGTTTTAAAACAATAACACGTTCCCAGATTATACGTTACATAATCTGCCAATAATCACCTTTTTCATCAGGTGAAATAAGAAAAAATAGGACTAGTTGGAAGATGTTAGTATTATTTTTATCTTGACTCAAAGATCACATGATGAACACTGCAAAAACACAAAATCTTACCAAGTAATTTTAGTCTAGTGCAAATATTTAAAAACACTTGAAATAAAACAAAACTAACTCATATAAGTAACTTTTCAGCAAGATATAGGAGCTTGTTTAAGTCAATAATTCCTTAATATTGATGAAAAGGTTCCAGTTTCATTGTTTCAGATTATTTCACTTATAACAAAACATTTTCCCCATTTTTAAGTGAAATAATCTGCCAATGAAAGTTTAAATTTTTTATCAATATTGAGAAATTATTAACTTAAAACAAGTGCCCATATATTGCTGAAAAATACTAATAAGGTAGTTTTGTCTTATTTCAGGTGTACTAAGATAATTGCAATAGAAATTGGATCAAACATATTTGGTAAGATTTTGTGTTTTTGCAGTGTAAACATCCCAAGTATGACATTCCTGTTCACCCAGACTCACAGACTGTATTGGCTGGTGCAGTTTCATGTTTCGTGTTGCATTACGAAGCTAATAGTAGCAATAAATACATGTTCACAGACACGGTGGGACGCAGACACGCTGATCAAAACCAGCATGAAATTATTTTATTACTCAAACACACACACAGAATTGGACACTGATCCAGTTTTACCAAATGTTTCTGCTTCAGTGACTCAATTTGGTATCCAGGACCAAAACAAATCTTCAGACAAATTGAAAGACTGGCTTCTGCTTCTAGAATAAAACCAATGAAGAAGCAGGACTCTGATGTGCAACGATGCTCCACAGACATGGTGCACTTTGTGTTGGGCTTCCTGCTGTGTGTGTGCTCCCTAATGACGGCTCCTGGGAGTGGAAACAGCCCCCGGGGGACGTTAAGACGCTAATAAATGAGCTTCTCTCAACTTCGCACACTGTCAGGGCAGCAATTATGTCAAAACTGTGTTTACATTTCCAACAGTGACAAATATTTCCCTGCGCTGAGCGTGGATCCTCCCGGTCTTGACGGGGTTTTCTGAAGTTGAAATTACTGTGTCGCTTTGTTGCCATGTCACTGAGTAACATTTCTAAATAATGTACCGGAGTTTACAAATACATGTTCCTTATCATTAAACAGTAGGAGCACTGGAGGAAGTAAAAAAAGAACAAAAATAAAGATATATTATAGCGTTGGTGCATGGAACTGGAGCTAAGATGGGAATGTTATTGGATTTTTTTATCGTCTATTTCCTGACTTTATCGAATCAAAACATTCCTGAATATTCAGCAAACATTTCCTCTTGTCTTTACTACCTTAAACAGTAGCTAAGAGAAATCAGCCTCTCTGTTTTAGCTAAATGTGGAGTTTATCTGCAAATACCCTGTTGTTTTGCTTATGTCTTCCAGTCCCAGTGTTAAATGTTCATTAGATTTTAAAGTGTATTGATCTTTGAGAAAGTGTTCTTGCATTATTAGATGGTCTCAAACGACGATATTATCGTTTATCACAATAACTTCTGAGACAATTTATCGCCCAGAAAAATCTGTTAACAGACCAATAGATGAGGCAAACATGCAAAACCCTTTTTATAGTTTTAGATTTAAAATTATTTACACCTTTTCTGCAGAATCAGCTGATTACAGCAGTAATATAATTAAAATGTTGCCTGAATCAAAGAATCAAAATGTGTTTTTGTGACTCCATCATGTTTGAGTCAGCGATTTTGTCCCATATGACAAAAACTTGGTTTGGGGTGTTATCTGATGACCATAAATTATTTTTGAGCGTCCTCTCTTGCTGCAGAGGAAAGTTTGATTTCCTGCAGCAGCTCAGGGCCCGTTACATCGACAGGGTGAGCGTCTGACTGAATGGCAGCAGAGAGGCATACATCTTTAAATTCCTCATTATCCACTAACACACAGACACCACGGCTGCCCCTATTCCATTACTTACTCCTCCGTATTGTCATGCTCTGAGAATTCAATGTAGTACCTTTTATTGTAGAAAATGAAAAATGTCATTTTCCCCTTCTCTCTGCCTCCCCCTCTCCTAACACTAATTTAAAATGTCTCATCTCCCTCTGCGTGTTCAACAGTCTGATTGCCTCAGTGCTGAAGAAAGAGGCCTAAGAGGAGGAATCCCCTTCTCTTTGTCAGAAGGAGTCCGTGTGGGAGCGACGCAGCGGCGGCGGGGAGGGCGGCTGGAGGAACGGAAAGAGTCGGACAATTCATGAAGGCGAGAATCTGCAGCTTCATCAGAGTCGGTCAAGCAGGAAAACCTGCTGCTGCTGACCTTCCCAATGAGCACAGAGACCCCAACCTTCAAGGTCTAAAGGTTCACGCAGCCCTCACCTCCTCCACACTTCCTCTATTCTTTCTTTTCTTCCTCTGTCACTTTCTTTTTTTCTTAACGCTCAGCTTATTCTGAGCCAAACCCTCCAGATGGATAAACGTCCTTCTGTAGAGAAGGACGGTCTGAAGACGGTGTTAAAGTAAAACCTGGGTGTTCTTTGGTAAAATTTCACAAAACAGAAATTACTAATGTTTATTTTAGTTATCGATTAATCGAGTTTATTTTGCATATTTCAGGAACATGTTGCTTTGCAACGTTTCATAAACATATAATTGTGAAAATCGATAAGCGTTAAAATCATCCATACACATCAAATATGTTGGTCAATGTTCAATTTATTGTGGCTCAACATCAACTTTAAACCGGTGAGTTATTAGTCTGGATTTGAAGGATCTCAGGGTTTCAGCTGTTTTTCTGTTTTCTGGTCGTTTGTGGTGCAAAGAAGCTGAATGATTCTTCTCTGTGTTTGATTAATCAGTTAATCGATTCATTGGATAAAAAGATTTCTGCAGATTTTTCATTGAAGCCAACATTAGAAATAAATGAAAATATGTAAATAAAAATTATTTTTAAAATAAGAAAATAAACATCAGATTGTTTAAATAGCATTCCTTTAGCGCAGGCTTGATCCTTTTTAGCAAATAATGAAGCTTCAGATTAAATTTACTTCAAACATCAACATATAAAAAACTAGCTGGACTTAACATCAGTACAATGTACAGCTGAATTATTGATTATAGTTGGATTAACCGATTAATAATTGGATGCAAAAGGTGCTTAATTGGAAAATTTCTTAAGAATTTGAAGCTGAGCCACTTGAGGAGTTCTTGTTAAAACATATTTACAAATATAATTTTTTTTATCTTTAATGCATAATGTAAATACTTTTGCTCAGTTTTGACTTAATTACTGCTCTGAATGTGTTAATCGATTACTAATTTATTTGACGATTATTTGAGCAACTGATTAATCACGATTAATCGTTTCAGCCTTAGTTGCAACACAACCTCTAAAGTCCTTTAGTGAATTAATCCGGCACCATTCTGGACCTGCTTGGCTTGAGGCGCCTCAACGTTTCAGTTCAAGCATATTACAACTAAATTGCTATTATATCAGAGCAACTAACTTTATTTTTTTTATTTTAGCAGCATTTTTGTAATTACACTGATAAAATGGTCTAGATCAAAATAGACCATTTTCTCCACATTCATATTAATCCCTACTTTAAAACAGCAAATATATGATAATATACACACAGTGGAAACCATCTTTGCTGAACCACAGAAGCCAACATCCACCATCTTCCTTCCGCTGGGTTCAGCCAATCAGCAACAAGGACAATAAATGGTGCTTCTAGATTGGCTGATTTGCAAATGGCAGCCAATTACGCAAAGTAACTTTGCACAAAGGTATTTCAATTTGCCAAACTGCATTATTTTAGAAATGCTCTCCAGAGAAATATGTGAATTTTCCATGAATAATTTAGAGTTACGCTTTACAGAAAAATACACACACATCTACATGTTTATATTTTCTTCTTTTTTAATGTTTATTCATAATAATGCTTTCTTCTGTGTGTCTTGTTGCTTTTGCAGAATTTCATGTGGGACCTAGAATAACATTTTAATTTTAATAACTTTGGATTTATATGACTGAATATTTTGAAACATTATTTCCTGTCGACAATTATATGTTTTTTTCTAAACAGTTACTATCTGAGCATCACAGGTTATTTCTTGGATGTGAAAACCTTCTACATCTTGAATATATAAAATGATTTTCAAATCAAATATTATCATTTGCAGAAATTAAATATGGCTGAACTTGCAACACTATTTATGAAGCATAAAACACATATGTGGTTTTCATTAGGGATTATAATATGTATCAAAAGACATACAAACACAAGATAAGTGGATCCCACTTTAATGCGCACTGGCCTGCAAAGTTGTCCTGTTTTAAAACCTGCTGCCTGGGACTGCCAGTGTTCCACTGCCATCCAGTGGACACCTGCGGAACTGCAGCGCTGAACACCGAGACGGGAGTTTTAGAAAATATTTCCACTAAATTTAAAATAAGACATATAAACATAAATAAATGAAAATACATTTTAAAATCACAATAGAAGTCATGATCTTTAAAAAGCTTAAAATGTACATGAATGAATGTTTCAGCTGAATTAACTATTTCCAGTGATATTTAAAATCACTAATTTCTATTTTTATTTAATGTCTTGCTAATTCTTCAGCCTTTTGTAACATGTTTAGTACAGTAGCAGTGAACACAGCTGGGTACTAACTAGTTACATTTACTTAAGTACATTACTGAAAAAATGTACTTTTAGTAGTATTTTTTTTTAACCACAATGTATTTTTTACTGGATTTTCAACCCACTGAATGAAAAACAAACATGTTTTCACCAAAACTTCACCAAACTCAGACACACTCCTGCAGTTTCTGTTAAAGTTTCAGAAGTTTTTATTGAAAGAAACTGGTTCTTTTGCCTGATTATTTTTTTTTTGTTGCCATTTTCTCCTTTAAAATACCAACATTTTGAAATATTAAGTGATTGATCAATTTATCAGTTACTCAGTACCTGAGTCGACTTTTTATCAAATACTTTTTAGTCTTACTTGAGTCATTTCTTGGACGGCTTCTTATTTTTTACATTTTTGGGAACTCTGCTCATCTCTGGCAGTGAAGATGTTGAAGTTTATTGCATCACACAGGGCTGGGAGCTTTTTCTATTCTGTTCAAACTTTTCCATTTTAATATAAAAATATAAACGCAAGACCAACTTCTGTAGTTTTAAATGGACAAAATAACAATTTAACTTGTTATTTTTTGCACAAATGACAGTAGGATACACCATAATCCTTGTGTCTATTCGTTTTACTGAGCACCAAAACGTAAAACCAGCGACTCTTTACTGGTCTAATGAGTCAAGCATGAGGAGCATTTAAGCAAGGCCTGCAGGAAGTATTTTATACCAACAGATTAAGACGTCAGGCTTCAGAGACGGGAAGTAACGGATCAGGAATCTGTGTGTGCAATATTAAATGAAGAGGCTTCTTGGACTGTATATTAGTGCTTAATCTGCCGCCTAACAAGATAGAGCGAGACACGTGGCGCCTGCAGAGCATCACTGATGATGGGACCAATAATGATGGAGGAGGAGAGCCTGAGGGTGGCAGCTAAGCCCAAAGTAGCTTACTGTGGCAACGCATGACTGGCTGCACCGCCACTGATGTGTGTGTCCAGTTATTAAATCAAATACGTGACACCAAGTAGCTTAAAGCTCCAATAAGCCAACAGGACGGTCGCCCACATCCAGGTCCAAGCAGGGAGGGCAGAGAGCCGAAAGACTGAACTACAGCAGAAGTAGAAATATTTCAACATATTTTTACTCAAGTAGAAGTAAGAAAATACTCAAATTAGAGTAAAAAAGTATTTGGTAAAAGGTTTACTCAAGTACTGAGTGACTGAACAAAATATAAATCATTTAATATTTAAAAAGTACACAATCAAATGGACCGAAATATAAAGTGGAAATTTTGGTATTTTAAGGACCAAGATGACAATAATTTATATAAGTAGGAAAAAATAACAAAATCAGGCGAGAGAAAATGTTTCCAAATCAGCTTTGTTTATTAAGAAAACTTTAACAAAAACTGCAGGTGTGTCTCTGACGCTAACTGCTAACACAGACATTAGCTATAGCATTCCCATGCTAGCATGCAGCAGGTATCAGGAACAGCTTTATAATAGATAATATGCTTGTTTTTTCCCTCCTATGTTTGTGCATAACATTGTAAAATATTATAGTCAATATCTATCTATATCTATTAT
Organism: Poeciliopsis paucimaculata; assembly: GCA_903067055.1. Taxonomy (NCBI): domain Eukaryota; kingdom Metazoa; phylum Chordata; class Actinopteri; order Cyprinodontiformes; family Poeciliidae; genus Poeciliopsis; species Poeciliopsis paucimaculata. The sequence continues at coordinate 4,315 of CAEGAD010096604.1, read as the reverse complement.
AGACTGTATCTATGTGTTGCTCTATAATGTCTGAATGACATCATCGTTAGCAGCTTCTCCTTCTGATCGCTGATTGGTAGAAATTCCATGGGAGGAATCAACTTCAATGGGAGAAATTAGACTCGAGTAGAATTACAACTGATAAAAACTGAAGAAAAATGGCAAAGTTTACTAACCAAAGTTTTCTTCTGTTCTGTTTGAATACAGGAAAATATGTTCAGCAACTTTTATTATTGTCCTCTCAATATGTTGACTTTTTACCAGTTGCTTGAAGCAAGTCCTTTGATGATCCCAATTCCCACTGAAGTTTGGAGCCGGACTGAGCGTCTCGCGTCTCGGCAGTCCGACTTCTGAATTGGACTTCAAACAGGACCGCAGGCCGCGGCGTAATCCCATGGTCAGGATCAATGCCAGGCTGGAAAATGAATCCTTTTCCACAACTTTTCCTGGTCCTGTGTGCCTCTGCTAAGCAGTGGCGTTTCACTCGGGAAGGTTTCTGTGACTGAACTTCAAACAGCTGAATATTTGACCAGGTTTCCCGCAAAGTTGCTTCAGCATGAAAACGAGCCGTGTCCTGTTGCTCTGCACACAGGAGCTAAAACTGCTGCAGAAATGTATAAATCACGGTAATCTTACATGTTTTCAATCATGACACTTTATTATTTATTCACTAACATAAGAGTTGTACTTGACTGAAAGTTTTTTAAGTAGACATACATCATAATAAACACAAATAATAGGGTTAGGGTTAGGAAAAATGTTTTATTACACTTATTTGAATCTAAGTGATTAATATTTAGATTTACTGGGTATGGGTTCAGCTTACAGATAACGAACACCCAAATTTGGTTGCTAAGAAAACAAAAAATCATTTTTAAACCTTAAATTTAATTACCTACAATGGTAAGAAAAACTGTTGACTCAGCTGCTTTTCCATCAACCTTAAAATTTCCTACATAAATTTGATTTTATTTATTTAAAACCACTCAATTAAAAAAACCCACTGTTTTTTAATTAAAAAAAGCTTTAGTGGTGTGGTGAGGTAGGTGTTTTGCAATTTATTTTGCAAATCTTCAATGGAAACACTTTTTTCACATCACAGGAGTCACGTGATCAACAACCGGATGTTGCCTCTGGCGCAAACAGGAAGTGGGAGGAAGATGGCGGCTCTTGTGTTTTTTAATGACTTATTGTGTGAATAAACTTATTTAGGTTTGATTTTAACTGCGTTCTTTTAAAAGAAGCAAGTTTCTGCATGTGTTTATATTATATATGTTTAATAATAGTTATAGTCATTATTAAACACATATGGTGTAATTTCTTTGCATATCTGAAGAGAACTGGTGAAAATATATTTACTTTCTAAAACTTGTGAAAGGAAAATAAAATATAAAATACAGACTGGTGGTACGGTTTGTCACGATGAAGCAGAAATAAACAAACTGCATTAACGTTCCACGGGTTAAATGCTTTTATTGGTTCACATTAGATGATTTTATGACAGGTGACATATTCTCTGATTACAGTCTGTATCATGTTAAGGCAAAAAAAAGAGAAGAGAACAAATAGAAGCAAAACCGTCTGCTTTTTGTGAAGAGGAAGTTGCAGCATGGCACACAGCAGAACAAAAGGCAACTTGTTTCATTAAAAAAATAAACAGTAAAATAAAATAAAACAAAATATTTCATTGTAGTAATTTGTCAAAATAATCAACGGTTCTCCTCTAAACGGGGAAATCACAGAGATGGGTCACAACGGAAGACGAGTTGTAAACAAAATCGTGTCTTCGTGACATTTTGACTAAATATTTCAGCGGAAAGTAAGACTGGATTTCATCAGAAGAGGTAAGACGTGTCGGCGTAAACTATTCATTTATTCAACACTGAAAGTAAAAAGATTAACAAGCAAGAGGTTTGGCCCTGGAGGATTTCATGAACAAAGACTAAACTCAATAAATTTCCTTTTACCTTTTCGTTTAGTCTCTTGTACATGACGGCCAATCAGGGCCGTTGTATATATATGTAAAAAAGGAGAAAATTTTGCGATTAAGCTCAGAAATTTTCAAGAATAACATAAATTTCTGAGCTCAAAAAGTTCTAAATTTGCAAGAAAAATTCAAAAATTTTGAGATTAATCTCAGAATTTTTCTAAAAAGAAAAGTGAATGTCTGAATTTTTGAGAAAAAACTAAAAAATTTTCTTTAATGAATCCCAGAAATTTTCTGAAAAAACAAAAATTAGAAATGTATTGCTCAAAAAGATGAAAATGTTTCACTTTTGAAACAGAAAATTTCCAAAAGTCAAAAATGTAAGGGTAATTTTCATGTTTCTTCTAGAAAATATGTGAAATTATTCAAATTTTCTCTTTTTTGATGCAGATTATTACCTGCTGAAGTTCAGAAATTTCTAATTTACTCAAATAAATCTCTGATTGTAGTTTTTTTTATACTAATTTTTGCCGGTTCATGCTCATTGGCAGAGATGTCCTCCCTTTTCATGCAGATATACCTACAGTGGCCCTGATACGCTGTCGTGGTTCTGGTTTTGTGGTGGACTCTTATTTTTTTGCTTTCACCCCCTTTTCTTTCTCGAACTGAGCGATCTGGTTGAAAATGTCCAGCAGGTTGGACGGGAGCTTCTTCTTGTTTCTGCTGTCTCCCTGGCCGTTCTGATCTCCAGAACTCTCTGGTTTTTTACTCTGTTCTGGATCCGACGTTCTCTCTCTCTCTGTCTCTTTCTTATTCTCGTACCTACCGCCATCACAGGAGCTCCTGGTGGAGGAGTCGTGCCTAATCCTATTCCTTCCGGAATATTCCGGTTTCCGGGAATACTCCACCTCAGCTGAAGAGCTGGATAGTTTCCTGGTGTGATTCTCCTCCACGCTGCTTCTTTCTCTCCTTCCTCCTCTGGTCTCCTCCCTCCATCTTTCCCTGCTCTCTGTCCTGCTGTCTCTCTTCGGGCTTCTGCTGGTTTTCCGTTTATCCGCTCTGTCCCTCCTCTTCCCCTGTCTGTGGGAAGAATCCGACTCTTCCCCCTCTGAATACAGCCGGCTGATTTTCCCGTCGCCCCCCACCCCGTCCTCCTCCGCCCCTCCAAACACCAGGCCACCCTTTTGGTTGAGAAAAGTGGCGGAGGTGTTGGGAGGCGCAGGAAACCACTCCAACTCCTCTTCTTCCTCCTCTTCCTCCATCCTGCCTTTCCCGCTCTTACCCTCCTCACTCTTCCTCCGGCGGTGCTTGCTTCTTCTTCGCCCGGACTTTTTCCGCTTTTTTTTCTTCTTCTTAGTCCTCCTATGGGACGAGGACGACGATGAGGAAGAAGAACTACTGCTGCTGGAGGAGGACGAAGAGGAGGAAGTGGATCGCTTTTTAGGGCGTTTCTTCTTTGCCCTAAAAACGAGAGACATCTGCTAAAAATCCTCCGGCTGGAAAAGTATTTTTGTTTTGAAAAATAAAATGAATCTGACTTGTCGTTGTGCGCTCGGCGAGGTTCAACCTACCTTTTCTCCTCCTTTAAGATCTTACGTAATTTCTCAGCGCTGGTCTGGCTGCTCGTCGCTTTGACTTCCTCCTTAGCAAGAGCTTCTTCTCGCAAGCGAATCGATTTCTTTACAGACAAGGTTCGACAGCAGCATGCAGGCAAAAAGCCCCGAGCAGCAGATTCAAAAACATTCACACCATTCAGAAAGCCCCAAAATCACATCCATCCACAAAGTTATTTATTATTATTATTATTATTATTATTATTATTATTATTTTTAAAGTTTAAAAGGAAAATTAATAAAGAATGATGGAGAAATATGGAAACATATTTACCATAAATATTGGCGGCCAGACAGAGGCAATTCAAACAACATTTGTTTTTGGTTGAAATAAAAAAAGGTTTCAACGTTACCGTGTTTGGCAGCATGTTTACGCGCCGCGCACCGGTTCCCACGGGACGAAGAGTCGTTGGCACAGCGCAGTTTGTGCGTTTCCATCCCCCCACAAGGCAGGCGGCAGAGAGTCGGCGCAGTCAGGAGGTCAAAGGTCAGAGTATAAGGTGGAGCAGAAACACAAACATACCAAACACCTCATCAGTATTACAAACCTTAAGAGTCAGGAAGACGCCCAGCGACCCGACATTAATATATATACAGTATTTTCCGGACTATAAGTCATAGTTTGGCCAGAGGTGCGACTTATACTCTGGAACGACTTATGTGTCAAATTATTACAACATTATTATGTCATATCAAATGTTATTTTCACACTAAACCGCCAGAGGGCGCTCTAGGCCTGTGTTGATAATGTGTGTGGTAGAAGCTACGTCCGGAG